>CAUYSK010122868.1:0-40604 GCA_963575035.1 Avahi laniger | reverse complement strand
ACCCTCTGTTATGATTTGAATGTTTATGTCCTCTCCAAATTCATGCTGAAACTTAATCCCCACTGTGGTGGAATTAAGAGATAGGGCCTTTTGGGAGGTGATTAAGTCAGGAGGGCTCTGCCTCCATGAATGGATTCATCCCTTATAAAAAAGCTGGAGGAAACTAGCTTAGGCCCCTCTGACCTTTCATCCCTCCCACCAGGTGCAGACACAGTGTCCCTCCCCTCTGGAGGACACAGCAACAAAGCATCATCTTGGAAGCAGAGAACTGCCCTCACCAAACACCAAACCTGCTGGTGCTCTGGTCTTGGACTTCCCAGGCTCCAGAACAATGAGAAATACATTTCTATTTTTTCTTAATTACCCAATCTGTGGTATTTTGTTGTAACCGCACAAATGGACTAAGACACCCTCTTTCCTGTACGCTCATTTAGGACAAGAACTTCGCTTTGTTCTTGCCCTAAATGTAGAATAGAACCTGGCAGGTATTTGGAATTCAATAAACACTTGCTGAAGGAAGCAATGAACTGGCCTAAGGTAGTTCTTCACTCTTCAACTGACATGTCCTTATCTGAGTGCTGTCAGCTAAGTTCATACGAGGGTGGAGACTGTACCCCAAAGCTGCCTACCCTGTATTATTTGAGGATTTGTAGGGTAGAGCTACCTGACCACCAAATAGAAACCCTCCGCCCATTATTTCATGGTAATTCTTTATTCCTTGGCTCTTAAAAGCTTATTTTAGAAAAAAATTCTTTAGGTAAATGTTCTTGGGAGGCAATTAAATCTCATGGGTCAACACTGTCACTGATGGGGGTGGATCATAGAGATTTTGTCAAAGCAGAGTGAAGCCAGAGGTGTGGGAAAGATAGTTGAAGGATTCCTGAGAAGGGAGCTGGAATGCCAAGAGGGTTGGCCATTTGGCAAAGGGAGCTAGCCATCTGTCATCAGTTGATCCACTCCTTGGGGTTCCTTCCTCCCTGATCACCTCCCTAATCAGGGAAGGTGGTGATCAATAGAAAGCATTTCTTTGGCATCCAATGGGACTATTATTTCCATATATCCATGACAAAGCACAGAAGGTGCTCTACTGAACCGCTGTGCTGTCCTTTCCATCCCAACTCCCTACTACCATTAGACACCTTTTCCAACCACAGGGTAGAGCAGGTAACTCATGCTGAACCCCTAGAATAACATCCTTCTGAGTACACTGCTTGGTTCAAAGGTAGGCACATGAACGAAGCAGGGACATTGAGAGTACTTTTCAGGAATTACAACGGATTCTAGAGGAGAGAGGAACACACTCTTTTCTCCATGATATACACCTGTGAGGATGCTATGGGTCTCGAGCCACTGTAGGCCCCTTTGCCCCCACAGAGAAAACCTGCCTGGAAGTGAAGCAGAGCCGAGTCTTGATGACATCAACTACATCCTCGGATTAACTGGGTCTGAAGCTGGCACCACAGCTCAGACTATCCAGTTAATTAGCAAATAAGTTTCCCTCTTTGCAAGCTCATTTGAATTGGGCTTCTGACACTTGCAGCTGAATAAGCCTTGGCCAATATACATGATTACTACCAACAGGCCTTTCTTGCTTGTAAGTATCACTGAAGCATCACTCAATCAAGTGATCTGGTTACTATGCTTTCTACCAGAAACAGTATTTATAGAACACATACTATTCCTTTAATCTACTATATGTAGATTAAAAGAATACACATCAGCACACCAGAGGGGTTTCATGGTTCTCTAGAGTTTCCCAACTCTATCTCTTTCTACTATGAAAGCCAAGACAAAACCTCCCATGATTCCAGAATCTTATGTAGCAGCTAAAATCTTGGCCAAATAACTCAGTGAAAAGGTCTAGGTAAAATCTCTAGAGAGTGGACACAAGACAGTTTATAAGGTCACATTTTACTCAGTTAAACTCCAAGCCACATACTTAAAAAGTGAATCAGGAGAGTGGTTTACAGCCTCAGTCTCCAATGCCAGAACCGTGGCCTTAAGGGAATGAAAACCAGCTATGGTTGCTGGCTCAGATCACTAAGCCATCTCCTGCACTGAAAAAATCCATCCAAGAAGAACAAAGTTTTCTTTTATATGTTTGACAAAAAATATTATCACCTTTGATTCAGAGAACACTTCATGTATTTCCAATATTTCCATAAACATTATCTCACTGGGGCTTTTGCAGCACCTGGAAGGTAAGTATTATTCCTATTTCCCAAATGAGACAACCATGACTTTCCAAGGTTACCATTTGCCCAAGGTCACACAGCCAGCTAGTGGCAGAACCAAGACTTAAACTCAGGCTATCGACTTGAGAGTTCATGCTCTTTTAATCATGCATCCAAGTTTCTCTAGCTGACAGCGCTCACGATCCTTGACATCTGATCCCAAAAAGACAGATTTTAAAAATAATGATTATGTGTACAGATTAAAGGTACACATTCTATCTAGAAAGAATAAAAATTAGCCTCCTGTTTTCAAAAAGCCAATAAATTCATTTCAGTCCTCTTTATACTTTCATTATGAACTTTATCCATTTCCATCTGAATTAATACTTTGTTATAGTGGTCAGTGCTTCTCAGCTTCTTGAGAATTTGCTTAACTTGTACATGGGTACACTCAAACCTAGTGTTTTCCAATTCTGACAATTAAAAGTAAAAAGATTCAGTGGTAAATAGTGATTCTTCCTTTAAAATCATAAATGGGCCCCTATTTTGTTGTGTGCTAATTGGATTAGCTATTTCAATGACTGTGGTTGGACCATGAACAACCAGCTGGTTAAAAAGAACAGTATAGACTGAAGAACTTGAGCTTTGAGAGCAGATAAACTTGATTTCAGGTCACAGCCACCCCTGTCTGTGGGACTTTGGCCAAATTACTGAACAGTGCTGATGCCCATTTTATAATTGGTAAAGAGGAATGAATACTTACCATTTAGAATTGTCATAAAGAGTAAACGAGCATGTGAACACGTACATGTTCAATAAAACTGACTCCCCCCAAAAAACATCGCCAATACGTTTCATCATTTATAGCCACCAGTATAAGCTAAAAAAAACAACAGCACAAGCAATATTTTGATTTTACATCCTGTCATCATTTCTACTAATAAAGGCACCACTCCAGATGCAAGCTAACCGTTATTCTACTACCACATTCATCCCTGAAAGGAAGGAGCAAAAGTACTTCTGAAAGAACAGTAACATGTGGCTTGCTATTCTAAGCAAGAAATATCCATACAAAACAGCTACTTATCTCTAAGTTGACAAGACATTCCATACACTTTTGGGCAATTGCATTTATTATTTTTACAATTCCTCTAAAATTATGGCTGGCTAAGAATCTCTCTTCCAGCTTAATCTGGAAATCATCCAAGATTTATTTAAAGGACAAACCAGTCAACCCCAAATAAGAGTAAAGATATTTTGAAGGAATTGAAGGAATCAATGTACTTGATTATGCACAGATAGATTCTGCTTAATAATCACTTAAAATCAGCATTTTGTATCAGGGACACATAGAAATACTTGAATGAAATTACTATCTATGAAGCTAATGAGAGACAAAATTATGGCTATTATTTCACAAAAAAAGAAACATGATTTATTTTATGTTTTCTTAAAATTACATTAATTTAGATCAATGTATCATACATGTTTACTGAGAGTTTTGTCATAGAACTATTATTCTATAGTGAAATTTATAATTTTACCTAGAAGAATCTTCAGAGATTCTAATAGACTTACAAACTGAGAATGTTTATATTTAATATGTATCAGGCATACACATTAGTGGGAAAAACGTACTGTTAACACTTCAAAGGTACTTCAATTCACATCTGTTTGATTACTAAAAACACCCACTGACATAAAAAAATAAATCTAAGCATTCCTCAGTATATTAGGATGTTAGTTTCATGACTATAAGCATATATTGATATCATTTAGAGTCTAGATTTGCTCATTTTCACAAAGCCCAAATATTTTGTTAATTTAACTAAATATCTAGCCCACAGTTTAAAAAGAAAAAGCTTTATCTCACACTGGTTTAATTTGCTACCTATACATGGTTAAAAAGCAAATACCAACAAAGATAGTTAAAACATGCTAAAGAGATTGTTCACCAGTTACTGCATTTCAAACCTCTTTATAGAGCCCTGGTTCAGAAGCAAAGCCTTCAAGATTCCTCATGTCTGCATCGGCCATCGCTGCCACTCATTCATTCTTGTACTGCCTCATAATAAAGATGCAAACGCAAATAAAATACCAAAGTGAAAAGCCACTAAGTGCTCATTTAAATAATTATGTCTCCAGTCATTTGATGGTGGACTTGGTCGCTCACGGCAGGGTCACGGCTGGCAGAGAGGCCAGCACTGCCCATCCACATGCATCTGTGATCAGATCCCCGACCGCCCGCATCCCTGCAGCTGACACCATGGTCAACCTAATTAGTCCTGGCCCTATCAGGCATATGATTTCATAACAGCAAATAGCACCGAGTCCTACTGAGACTTAACAAAACACAAATTTGATATCCCAGCAGCGACTCTTCTGAGTCCTTGAGTGGTATTCCCTGGGGCACCCCTGCCTCACTGACATGCTCTCAGTCTGCGCAGGATTTGTGCTGAATGGATCATCTTCAAAGCTGGTGGCTTAAATCTAGCAAAGCTGTTTAATATGTAAAGTTCAGCCTAGTATTAACAAAAACAGCCTGTCTATATTTCCACTGTAAATCAGCTCTAAAGCAGAGCTGTAGGGCAAGCTGATGAATTAAGAATATTTATCCAAGGCAGATTGTAAATTTACATGACGAGTGTGACAGAAACACCAAGCACCTGGCTCATGCTTCTCATGTATCTGACATAACTGGATTATGAAAGCCTCCTCGGTGCCTTGAGTATTTGGGGAGTGAAAATCAAATGGGGAGACTCAAATTCCATTGCTATTTACTAAGCATGTTGCTTGAGGTGTACTATCCATGGCTCTTCCTCACGTACAACCTAGAAATTTTTAGTCTCCCTATTGTATCAGGAATGCTCTTGCTAATGAACCAACCACAGAGGCAGGTATGAATTTATTAGTGTCTTACAATTTCTTTCCTAGTTGATATTCTTACATAGTACAAAAATATTTATGACCAAAATACTTCTTGAAATACAACAATTAAACAGATTTCTATTTTCTTTCACCAAAAACCAGTCTCTTCCTAAATACTTTTAATCATTCTTGCAGAATTTTGTAAATGCTTTGCTTCTCCACCTACTTGCTACTTTATAATAATCATGGGAAGACTCTCATCTTTCTTTGTTAGAGTATGCTGCCTTGATCAAGGGTTCCTTGCACCTTGCATATTATCTTTTTAAAATGCCACCATTTAAATTAATATGTATTCATTTAGAAAATTTAGAAAACACAAAAGGGAAAAAAGAAAGAAAATTAGATCAACCCAGAGTTGATCGTTGTAACATTTTGGTAGATATCCTTTAAATGAGAGAGAGAGAGAGAAATTATATTAAATGATTCTAAGATGCTGTTAAATATCAGATTTACTATCCATATAATAACCTTTGTAGGGGCGAGGCACTCTAAGATGTATCCTGTTTCAAAAATGTTAAACGGTGGAGAAAACATTTGTTCAAGTCTTAAAGAAATGTGATACATCTTTTTTCCCACATGGCATCACACTGAACAAGCTATTTTATAACCTATTTCCTCAAATAAAATGTTAAAAACATTTTTCCATGTAAAAAATTATCCTATCAGTCAGAAATTTTAGGATTTCTACAGCGTCATTTTAGTGGCTATATAGTATTTATCTGAGGGACTAGAGCTGAATATAACCTTTGGAAAACCTGTTGCAGGATTTTCCAGGTGGCTTAAATTCATGCAAAATATATAGTGTACTTGTGAAATCAGACAACCGAGACAGGAAGTTTACCCAACCTGACCAGGGCTGCTGCAAGGACAAAATGCAAACATTTTTGAATGAGCTTTGAGAAGTTAAAAGCGCTCTATGAGTGTAACGTAGTGCTTCCATCATCTGGAGGAAGACATCCAAGAATTTCTTCACTCTATTCTCCTGCAGGATAATTACTCCCATGAAGCAGTGCTATTTTTAAGACCTCATAATAGCTGAGCAGAAGAAGCTGCTCCATGAGACTCTCGAGGGGCACACCTCACATGGTGCGGATGAGAAGGGCATTAGCTCATATTTGGCTCTGGGCTGCTAATGCCTTTAACATGTCCCAGTACCCAGAAAATATTTGTTACAGAACCAACAGTTGTTTCAGGGTGACCGGATCACAGTGGGTGGCTAAGGCAAGCCATGCTGGTCTTGCAGATTGTATACTTCAAATTTACCTGCCTGAGTTGTCTTGACTTTAGGTCAGTATGATTGACCCAGACAGTAGCTCAAAGATCAGAGGGAAGAAAAGGGTACTAAAAGATTTAGCAAAGAAGGTTCACAGAGTATTTTTCTCATTCAGGTCATAGCTTTAATGTGTTGGATTATGAGTTGGGGCAGGGGGAGAAAGAGAAAGAGTGATAATGCCTTTGGCCACTCCCCAGTAGAGGTCAGCTCAGGCACTTTGGTATGGAAACCAATTTTTTTAAGATCCCCCAAATACCAAGCACCCCTATTCCACTACCTTATGAAATTGCCCCTATCCTTTCCCTTCTTCAGCACAGCTCACTGTGAAGGAAGAAGACCTCCATGAGAGAAATTGAGATTCATGATAGAACTCAGCCCTCTGTAGCTTTCATAGTCCTCTAAGCAGGGAAATCACTCAGGGTCCCACCAGCTTCTCCCAGCACGTGAATGCAAAGAGTCAGGTCCAACCAACTGTCTTCACCAACAGGAGTAGGCTTTAAAGGAAAATAAGTTATAAAAGGGCAGCATACAGGGTGTGTGGGAGGAAGGATTCCATCTCTTTGCCTTGGTGGTAGGTAGGGTTGATCATTCTGTTTATTATCCAAATCAGGACACTTTCAAGAGTGCAAAGGTGTGCTATCAGTAATTACACCAAGACAGCAGCATAAACCAGGACGGTCCAAGGTTACACCTGGTCACTTTAGTGTTAGGACATGCAGTCATGTGCTTGACCCTCACAAATATAATGCTGAGTGAAAGAAGCCAGGCACAAAAGAATACAGACACGATTTCATTTAAATAAATTTCAAAACATGCAAAATTTATCCATGAGGTAAGAAGTCAGGTTAGAGTTTTCCTTGGGAGAAGGGGGTCAGAAAAGGCGGGCCAGGGCATGAGAGGGAATTTGGCAATTCTGATAACATTCCATTTATTGGCTTGGGTGGCACATGGACCTGGTGTATATCATTGAGTTGTGCTGTTGTAAATGTGCACTTTTCTGTCTGTCCCACTTCAATTTTAGTAGTTTATTTTAAAAAGGAAGGCGTAGGGCTTGATTTAGAAGTTTATTAAAAAAGGAAAACTTAGGACTTGATTGTACAATCAAGTACAATACACACACATCAGTATCTTTATTCGTAGCTACAGCTACAACTGCAATATAAAGGTAGCTATATCTTTCAGTTTATTTTAGTAACAGCTATTATGTCACTGTTCTTGCCTGTGGGGTTGGGGAGGTCCAGGTAAAGGAGCTGTAGCCCATGAACAATTCAGGCTTCATTTTTTCATTTAGAAAAAGAGAGCTTGGTTCTGGCTCAACTAGTTTATTAAACTGTAACAATGCTGCCCTTAATTGGCTAATAAGCAAATACAAATTATGTCACACACGTCTCACTACAATTTAGCTCCACTTCATAAATGAAGAGGCAGAGACTTAAAAAGAGGAGGTCACCTATCAAAGGTGACAGCAGAATTTGGCATCGGTTGTGATGGATTCTTAAGCCTATGCTCTTTACTACGGTGTCTCTGTTTTTAGGGCCCTTGGTCCTCTATTCATCTAAATCCTGGCCGTTATGCAAATCCAGAATTCTGGATTTCCATATAATGAAAAATTACAGTTTGGAGAAACTAAATATTTACCCTAGAGAACCAGGAAATGTCAGTACAATCTGGGAGGCCCATTCTTAGCATGCTGTGTGAGGTGACAGCTTGCAGTACCAATGTGCACCCGGGTACCCAGGCCAACAGAGACATCCTCCTGGCACGCAGCTCAGCTCTGTCCCTGTGGGTCTGAGCACACATAGTTCCCTCAGGCACCGGTCCCTGCCTGTCTCCACTGTCCCACAGTGCTCCTAACCACACCACCCCACTCCCACAGGGGGCAACCAAACTCTACCTGCCTGGGAGAAAAGAGCATGGGAAAAATCCCTCTCCAAAAATACACTCTCCAAAATCCCATGCACAGAGAAATTTCTTGTTTTACACATAGTGCAACTATTATAGATACACTTACCTTTGGAATCCATTCCGTCAGACAGTACATTTTAACATCACCAAAATTTTCAGGGATCACTAACGCCTTTGAGTTAGGCTTCCAATTTCTGACTGTGAGGTTGCCAAACATCATCCACTTTTCCCACTCAGTATTCACTGCTTATGTTCTTGAGAACAAAGATACTACAAAGTCAGAAACTCCTCTCATTGCTTCCTACCCCAAGACAAGGCAAGCACTGTGGAAGAATGGCCACCTTGAGAGTTTCCAACAGCAAAAACCCATCGACTCTGCTTTGACCATTGACATTACATGATCTAGGTAACTCTGAACAAATCTTTTCAAAAAGGCAGTTCCTCACCAGTTTCTGTAAACACTGTGCAGTCATCACACATTTTATTTCAAGCTACTTTAGATTTATACAGGATAATTCTTCTAAGGAGCCTTGAGTATTTTATCTTGATGGGACTGTAGGAAAAGAGGTGAAATGTGTTATTCTATTATTATATAGGTCTTATATTGGGTATACCAGGCTTTTGATACATAACAAAAATCAAATGCATTGTTCCCTTCTCTGGGATATATAAGCTCCAATTTTTCTGCAGACATTATTCTTTTTCTTATTATAGTAGTATTAATAAAATGTACCTGGTTTAGTTTGTTTACCAAGAAATAAAGAGATTGGCTTGTGCTATAAATACGTAAGTGATACTCTCCGAGGTTTCAAAGTCTATAAAGAGGGTTAAAGGAGAAAGTGGCCTCTCTAAATCTTCCTTCCCGTAGCACAGGATATCTACGGCTGAGAGGCCGAACTCTCCCTAAGCCTCTACACGCGTGTGCCCCGTCACCTCACTGACGGTAACTAGCATTCGGCTGGAGCTGGGTGCCAGGTGCTCTCTGCAGACTGCCCTCCAGTTTGTCACAGTCCCTGGCAGTCCTGTTTCACTCATGTATTATCTGTCTGGCTATGCAATCCCCTGGGCTTGAGATCTCTGGTCTAAACAGAGAAAAGCTGAGAAGATAAGGAGTTGGAGAACTTGTGATAAAGTCCCACTGTCTTACTGAAGAGCAGAGGAGGTGGCTCCCAGGTGGGTGGGCAGAGGCCAGAAGACTGTTCAGGTCTGTTCAGGTGAAACCACGGCTGTCACTGTTGGGCACCAGTGGGCGATAACCCTCAGGGCGTCAGCCACAAAATGCTGAAAATGTAGGAAGGTGCTTGCACCTGCCTGGACTCGATATAGTTTGTGGCTCTTAATCTAAATCTGTGCAGTTGCAAAGAAGGTGTGGGGGCTCTCGGCGAGGTGCGCTGTTCTGGGCCGCAGCAAGTGCAGCTTCCACAATCCCTCAAGCGGCCGGCCACTGAATGTGAGATCACTTCAGACAACACTTGCCTCTCTTTAGCCACTGTGGAAAAGTCACCGGCATAAATCTGAAATGTCTGTGTCCCTGGACGACAACATGGGTGGACGGAGTCTCTCACCCACTCACTGGGAACAGGCACAGCACACAGATAAAAACAGCGGGGCTCTGCATCTGTGGGTTTCCATCAGCGATTGCTTGAATCTGTGGATATGGAACACGCGGATACTGAGGCCAACTGTGCTATATCCTTTTATGCAGAGACTTGAGCATCCACGGACTGGAGTATCCATGGAAGGTCCTGGAACCAATACCCCTAGGTCATGGAGGGCTGACTGAACTCACTCTCAAGGCAAGCAGTTCCCAAAATAAATCATTCCGCTAACCAGAGAAGACTTAACAGACAGGATCCTCAGAGTGAACCACGTCCATGTCCGTCACTGCACGGAGTAGCCAGATATGATTTCTAGGATGTCTGACAAACACGAGGCTGCAGCCTCAGTGGAAGGACTTAGCAGGTCACCCGCCTGTGTCACTGTCAGTCACTGGGTCTGGCCCAGCTTCTCTCCCCAGCTCAAATTTTATGCTGTCTCTCTGGTTTGCCTGTCAGTCATCTGAGAGCCCAGCCTGACATTCAGAAACGTCTGGTGTCGAACTACTTCTGTGCCCTGCATTATGCAGCAGATGATGGAGATAGAAGGGCCCTGAGTGGTTCCATTTTAAGTTTCAGTTTTTAAGACACTATCACAAATATAGCAGTGCTCCAGGGACGATGGTGAGAAAGAATAAAACATACAACACCATCTCTGCATTAGAAATGTCTTCCCACGACCAGTCCACTGCTTAAGGTAAGGGCTCCAGCTAGATCCCTGTGTTCGTGACCAATATGAAAAGTCACACCTTGATGTGTACATAGTGATAAGCGTGGACACTAGTTCGTCACAATCGAACTTTAAAATCACCCTCTGTCTTTGGGTGGTTGAACAATTTTTTAATCTAAAAATTAACCTTGATTATCACACTCCTTGGAATATTTTCTGGTTCAGTGGTCCTCAAACTTCAAGAAGCCTGTAAAATCCCAGTGCCACCCCATACCATACCAATTAATTGAAACCAGACCCTCTGGGGCGGGGACCCAGGCATCAGTATTTTTAACTTTTGGCATTAGTATTTTTTTAAAACTCCTCACGACTGGTATTATACTCTTAATATATATTCATCTGTCTCTCCTACCTTTCGAATTGCAAATTTATTTTCATTCATCTCTCAGAATTGGTTTTCAAAATCAATTTCCCTCCCTCTCGTTATTGCCCTAACTGGTTGCTACATTATTTGGAAATTAGCTTGACTTGTGAAAAACAGAATCAGCACATATTTAGTTGGTAAAAGCCCCAGAGATTCAAGGATGAGTTTTTCTATACAGCATCATTTCAGAATCAAATTAGTTTGCAGCTTCAGCCAAGAATCTCATAGAATGGAGGAATGAATTCTTCCACTGAAACTACAGTTCTCTTCACAGGGTAACACTCCAAAGAGACACCAAGGAGAAAATCAGCTCAGCAGCCAAAGTGACAACTCGTGACTACACATAATGGAAAAGCAGGGTGTCTCCTACCACCTCCCCCCTCAGACCTAAAACACAAAAGGTACATAATCTGGGCCAACCTGAACAACACGGAAAGTTGGACCATAAAATATAATTTGTTTTTCACTCTCAAATCACTGCATTCATTGCTACATGCTCTGACTTTTCATATTCTCCCATCTTCCTTTTGGCCTCTGTTGAAAATATTTTAAACAATGTCGAACTCTATGGAAAAGCTTGTGTACCCTGCAATAACTTCTTTTCTTCCCTGCTGTCTCAGCCCGTGGTGGGGTGGGCACCCTGCTAACACAAAGGGCAGTTTTACTCTGGGTGGGAGCTGGTGCCATGCAGTGTTGAATGTTTTGCCTCCCACATTCCCCAACATGGAAAACAAGGATAATAACATTTTAACTAACTTCCCACTGTCACAGGAAAATGAAGAGGCAACCTGTGACATGCAGGATAGTACAAAAAGTACACACTTTGGAACCAGATACGGCTGAGTCTGGCTCTGCTGTTTACTAGTAGGATGACCTCAGGGAAACTGTTTGATTCTCTTGGGTCTCAGTGTCCTCTTCTGAATGGGGGATCACAACATCTACTTCATAGAGCTGCTGGTTGTGTTAACTGAGAGAGCATGCTGCAGAATGCCTAATGTTGTATCCGGCACACTGTCCTTGCTCAGTAGCTGCTTGTTTTCTTTCCCTGAACTAGATCAAGAGAGCCAAAGGAATGCCACCTTGCAGTCTCAGGATCCAAGATTTCTAAGTTCTCCCGGCTGGGAATCCAAGCTTATCAACCTGCACCAGTGTCCCATAAAGGCTCTGAGAACTCACTAACTGGCAACATGCCAAGCCTAAAACACGCAATGGAGAGTTCCCAATCCTGAATCTACCAAACACTCACCCTGTGTTGATGAATTTTCCTTGCCTTGTTCCTCAACCACGATGGGCTCAAGTGGGCTCATTATCAAGGTTCACAGAACCTTGTTTTCCTCCCTATAAATAATAAAGTTTTCCTATTTCCTCTCCCTATTTTTAATACATAGTCCTCTCTCCCCCTTCTTCTCAGAAATGGCTTGAAGAATGTTGCATTTTCATATATGTGATGTAGGTTTTCAGCATGGTTCCTGTGGTCTTCGTATCAACCTTGCAATAGGAATACAATCATCACACTGAGGGGAGAGTCAATGGGTGTGGAGAAGGTTAATGTTTCATGCTAAAGTTCTGAAACAAATAATGATTATGGGACTATACTCAACAGGTTTCTTTCAGTCTCAGGATGTTTCAGTGCCTCATTTAAGTCAGGTCAGATATTATATAGATTCTACCTGTTAACATCCACCTAGCAGAATCGTTTCCCCCCAAAATGTGCAAGCAATTACAAAACAACACATTCAAAGACAAATGCTGTTGACAATATCTCTCTCAAGAGAGATGGCTCCATAGGACAGAGGTGAGGTGGTACCAGTTATTCATTCAGGGCTCTTACAAGAGCCTGCTTTCAGAGTTTCCAATTCTAGAGCCAATGTGAGCTTTTTTATCTCCACAGCTATGTATCCATACCAGGCTAGCTTCTCATGTAATTCAGTGTCCTCGTACACTTCCTAAAATATACTTGTGCAATAACAACTCCCTATATACATATAAAGTTTTATTTTCTTCATTTCTTTTCAATATATGGCATTATTATATATTCTCATTGCTTCAATTTTATCCAGCTGGATTCTGACCATGGCAGATACTGCGGACGACCCGCTCATCTCCCCTAACGCCACCGCGGCACAGGCTGGCACCTTATAATTACAGCATTTGCTACTCTTGGCCTAAGGGGACTTCTCTATCCACAGGAGCCCACTAGGCCGTCAAGTGGAATAGGCTGGAAGTGGCAGGGAGTCAGCCTTCAAACAAAATAGAAAAGAATTGCTAAATGTCCAATTCCTCAGCCCCCAGTTAGAGTAACTCTGAGGCATGTTCTACAGTCTCTCAGAGGCCCTGAGCACGAGTGAGTCCCAGTTACCCATGGGGGTATCTGTTACCAAATCTCCCAAGGTCGGCTTCCTTCCTTTCTCTGCCTCATTTTCCTCCCACTTCCCTGTTAGTGCTTCCTGGGATCCTTCCAGATAAACTACTTGTTCTCCAACCTTATTTCAAGGCATGCTCATGAGTCAGTCCAACCTAAGACCCTGACACATGCAGTGAGACCAAAAAGACTTACCATTACATCAAGACAGAGTTTCTTCATTCCTTTATTCCACTTAGTTTTTTTTAATTTCAGAATATTACAGGGGTACACATGCTTTGGTTACATAATTTGCTTTTGTACAGTTTGAGTCAGAGTTATAGGTGTGCCCTTCGCCCAGATAGTGTGCATTGTACCGGTTAGGTGGGAATTTACCCATCCCCTCCTCCCCCTCCCACCTGCTTCACTTCTGTTGAGTTTTACTTCCATTTGTGCAATTCCTCTATTAGGTATTTACCCAAAGGAAAAAAAGACATTTTATAAAGAAGACACTTGCTCTCGAATGTTTGCAGCAGCACAATTCACAACTGCAAAGATGAGGAAAAAACCCAAGTGCCCACCAGTACATGAATGGATGAATAACATGTGGTATATGTATACCATGGAGTGTTACTCAGCCATAAAAACTTAGATTTTTTTTTTTTTTTTTTGCGGGCTCACCATGTCACTATGTGCCTCGCCCTGTGCCAGGTTCTAGGGCTGCGACAGTTAACAAGATACACACCACCTTTTTCTCATTGTATTTATGGTCTCACGGGAGAGAAAGACATCAAGCAAGTAAGCATCCAATTAATAGGTGCTATGAAGACGAAGTGCACAACACAGCCAGAGTATAAAACCAGGAAAGCTATCCACGTTTGCAGAAAAGATTTCCAATAGGAAGTAGCTTTTTGCCAAAAGCTAAAGGAAGAGTAAGAGTGAGCTAGGTAAGGAGTGGGTGGAATATTGTTCCAGGCAGAGGAAATAGCATGTCTAAAAGTCCTGAGGCTTAAGGAGACAGCATTGCAGAGAGAAGACAAATGTGGCTGAAACGTTACTGAAGAGTCCTGCATCCTCTTCCAATCCCTTGCAAATAAGCACATCGCGCAAAGGACCTTAAAGAAACTGAAAAAACTATACTATTTTATTTGAGAGTTAAAAGAAAAACTCAACACTATTATTTGACTCATCTAATGATTTATTCATTCTGCCTGCTTGATCCAGCCCTTAAAATTTTGGTTACTTTTAAACTCCACTTAAAAACATGAAATCTTGAGAAGTTGTTCAAAAGTCAAATTAGTTGTCTGCATGGAGGGTAAAACCTTAGTGGAAGCACACCAGTTCAGAATGGTTGGACTTCCAGTCCTTTCTTAGAAAATGATGTTCACGTTTGAGATGTACCTTCAAATCTATGATCATATGGAGAGGGTCGGGGGATGGTGAGATAAGAGAGAAGAATTGCAATAGTTTATTTCCTTTTGTTTCAGGGGTCCCAAATCACCTGAGGATTCCTGGAACTCAGCGCACAGTTGTATTTACAGCTGGGATTTATTACACCCATGTGCTAAGGATACGCAGCCAGATATAAGGCGAAAAGACACGGGCAGAGAAATCAAGGCCAGGCTTCCTTAAGCCATCTCCCTCCTGTGACAGAGCACACGTGAACATGTTCCTTTCTCCAGCAACGAAAAATGCAGTAACGTGTGCAATGTTTCTGCCCAGGATTCTCATTAGAGACTCAGCATCCAAAGTTTTTGTTAGGGTATGGTCACATAGGCACCCTCTGCCTAGCAAGTACCATTCTTCTAAATCCCTGGAAATAAGCAGGTGTTCGGCATAAATCACGCTGTTTGTGGAAACAGTCCACACACAGTGGACCCCCCTTATCTCTTAGAGAACTGGTCAAATACCAAGTTCCCAAATGCCAGCCATGGGCCAGCTTTGCAAGCAGACTGTTCTAAACATAGCAACCTTGCGCCTGCTATGTTAACTCTTTTCCACACACCTACCATCCCATGAATAAGAAGTTGTGAAAACAAATGAGTCAAACGTTTGCCTATTTTCAGCATCATTAGATCAACAGACAAAGATAAGCAACTTTGTAGGAAGTTTTACAGAAATTTTCTTCTGCAGTGGCTTGGTCCTGAATGGTTTGGAAATATCATTGTTAAATAACTCAGGTGAAGTTTAGAGACCGCCAGGTACACATAACTATTGAAGCCCATTTGGGCCCAGCTAAAAGAACAGACCAACTAAAAACCTCTCATTTTGTCAGCCTCAAAGAGACAATACCAATTGTCCATACTTAATGATTGCTTTCATTTGACAGGCACATTAAAGACCGAGATTTCATCTCCTGTCTTCCAACAGCAGAACGCTGCTTGGAATAAAATGCAGACCTCCAGCAATGAAGCCAACTCATCCAGTGACATAAAATCCATTTACCACAAACATAAACCATGTTTTCAGCAATAATTTACATATCTGAAATGATAGAAATTGGAAACTGATCAGCATAGCCTAAATAAATGGCCCTCTTCATTGTACCACTTTATAGCCAAAGTGACCTTTCTTAGTGCCAAGGTAGCATATTTATAGGATGCTATTTTCTCTTGTAATTCACTGTCACATTACATTTTCATAAATATTACTGAAAGGTAACATTGCTGCATATAATAATACCCCATAAATACTAAACTGTACCCTTGAAAAAGCAATGTAAAAAATATTCAATAAAATCTGCAAAGAGAAGACTATTCACAATTTAACACAAAGTACCTATTTTGCATGTGACTTTTTAGCCTTTGTCCACGTGTATATATATATTATATAAAGTTATAATATCGTACATCAAGGTTCACAGATTTTTTTAACATATGACAAATATTTTTCATATTTCCCCACAGATGTCATAATTATCACTCCATTATTTGCTATACTAGGATACAATTTTACTTTTAATATATATCTATAAATAAATTCTTAATTTTTAATAAAAGTAATCTACACTCATTGTTAAAAATGAAACAGTCAAGAAATGATTATAATAACAAGTCACAGTCCCCTGCCTTACTACATTCCGGCTGGTGTCATTCCCCAGTAACAACCAATTTTATTTAAATGTTTCTGTTTTTAGTTTTCCACTGATTAGCTCCATTTCACTAAATAACATATTATGTAGTATTTCTTAATTTATTGATTTTAGATATTATCTATTGCTTACTATTTTTAGTTCATTGGTTTCTTTTGTAATTACTTATCCCTTAATTTCTTCTTCCATCTCCCATGGGTAGAATTTTCGTAACTCTCCACTCTGTAAGAATGAAGAGTTATGAGTACCTTTATCCTCCCTTTAAATTTTTCTTCCCAACTTTAACTCTGAACTTTTCTATTATTCATATTTACACTTTTATTAGCATAAAGATTTATATTAAATGACATTTACATGCTTTTCTGTAGCCATTGGAAATTGATAGAAATTGGAAACTGATCAGCATAGTCTAAATTGTCTATCTTTTATGCTTTGTCTGTAGGTTAATTCTAAAAGTTGAAATCAACAAACAGTGCATATATAATGATGACTCCATAACTATTTTTCACTCAGAGCCAAATGGTACAGTATAGCTATATATTTTTCCTGGAATTTCTAGTTGCCTTTGTTTTCCTTCTTGCAGTGTTTGTCTATATTACTTCCTTATGTCATCTAGACAATCAAACACAGTAATATATTTGTAGACTCTCCTCCCCTCACCTATCCATAATCTCTGCTGCCTTCCAAAGCAATCTTTTCTCCTGCTCCAATCAGGACTAATTGTCAGCACAATCTAGCCATCACCTGGGATTTTCCTTTATTTACTCTCTTGGGCTGAAATGATTATTTCCAGGATTCCACCTGCCCTTTTTCTTTTTCTTTTGTTTTTTCCTCTTAGAACATACCTGAAAATGTCTGTATTCTACCCTTTCACTTGCCTGATAGTTTTCTGGGAAGAGAAATATAAGTTGAAAATAATTTTCACTTAAAATCTCGAAGTTTTACACCATCCACATATTGCATTCCTTGTTGCCATGATTCTTATTCCTTTGTGGGTGGCCTGTTTTTTATGTTTGTTTGTCTTATTTTGTTTTCTTCCTCAAAAAACTCATAAAAGCTTCCATTTATTCCAGATATTTAGAACTTTCAGAAATATGCATTATCTCTGTAGATGTTTTACTCATTTGTACTGAACATTCAGTAAATTCCTTCATTCTTGCCCTTCACTTTTAGGAAGTTACCTTAAAATATTTCTCTGATAATTTCCTCTTCTTTTTTTCTGTGTTCCCTTTCTGGTTCAGCTAGATTTATCCTCTATGACTTATCTTTTCTCTCATATTTTTCCGTCACTGTTTTCTCTCTATTCTACCTTGTAAGAAATTACCTCAAGATATCTTCTACCTTTTCAGTGTTTTTTCTTTATTTCAATGCTCATATATTAAATATTTTGTTCTTTGTTCCTTTTATAGAACATCTTGTTTTATGGATGCAATATCTACTCACATTTCTCTGAGAATCATAAGAAAAAAACCCCACTCTCTTGTTTCCTGACTTATTTCTGTTTTCTGTGAGGTCACTATTTTCTGTCTATTTATCTGGTGTCCTTTTTTTTTCATTTTTCAGAGTTTCTTCAAATATCTGGTGATCCTGAGTTGTTCATACTTAAGAATCAAGCAACAAAAGCTGACAAGCACTTCATACCCATTAGAAGGGCTACTATCAAAAAAGCAGAAAATCACAAGTGTCGGCAAGGATGTGGTGATTTCAGGATCCCTGTGCACTGTTGCTGGGACTGCAAATGTAAAGAAGTACAGCTGCTAAGGAAAAGAGTATGGTAGTTCCTCAAAATATTAAAAAGAGAATTTCCGTATCATCCAGCAATTCCACTTTTGGGTACAGACCCAAAAGAATTGAAAGCAGGGTCTCAAAGAGATATCTGTACACCCATGTTTGTAGAAGCATTAGTCACAACAGCCAAAAGGTAGCAGTGACCCTAGTGTCCATCAATAGATTAATGGATAAACAAAATGTGGTATGTACTATATACATACAACAGAATATTATCCAACCTTAAAAACGAATGAAATTCTGATACATGCCACAACGTGGATGAACTTTGGGCGTTACGCTAAGTGAAATAAGCCAATCACAAAAAGACAAATACTGCATGATTCCACTTACATAAAATATCTACAGAAGTCAAATTCATAGAAACAGAAAGTCGAATGGTGGTTGCCAGGGGCTGAGGGGAGGCAGCCATGGGAATTGTTGTTTAATGGGTATAGAGTTTCAGATTTGCAAGATGAAAAGGTTCTGCAGATTGGTTGCACAATAATATGAACATACTTAACAATATTGAATTGTACATCTAAAAATGGTTAAGATGGTAAAAAAAAAGAAAAGAAAAAGAGAAAAAGAAGCTGACAGGGAGCTGCAGCAAAAGCGTTCGGGTCCTATCCATTATCTTGTCTGCAATTACCATTTCAGCCCATGCTGGCATGATTCCAATTTGATTTAGGTTAATAATCAATATCAGCACTATACATTTATACAAACATTTTCCTCCAAGTATGGATTTGCTGATACCTTACAAGTTGTTCTTAATTGGTCTTAATTATAATAAAACCGACATATCGAAGAATGGAAGGCCAATGAATTAAAGGAACTGCTGAGAACACAGGAGTTCTGATTCTTGGTTCAAATCTTCTACAATGATACAGAGCAAGCAAAAGGGGTGGTGCTGAAAAGAAAGAATTTCAGGCTGTGTGAATGAAATGAAACGCTACCAACTTAAGACAAATTGACATAGAAGGTAAAAAAAGGACTTCCCAAAGATTTCAGTCTTTTAAATCCATAAACTCTCTTTTCTTGAAGAAACATTGTTTCTATTTCACAACATTGGACATTTTTAAAGGAAAGAAAACAAGGCACTGGTGTGAGCACATTTCATGAAAAACTTTGATGTCAGAAGCAAGTCATTCCTCCCAAAGGCAGTAATGACACGGGGGAAGAGGATTTGGCTTTGCCATAAGATTGTAAACTCGCTCAGAGTTTTATTTTTTAATGTGGGAAGATAGGTGAGCACTTTTTAACTTCAGATTCTCCTAAGTCTACATACAAGAGCAGTAGTACAAGCAGCTACAGAAAAAGAATGACTTGAATCATAATGCTCATCACTCAGCTAAAAATAATCAGTAGAGCTCAAGTATTCTGGCATTTACAGGAATAAAAAAGAAAATTTCCATTTTCACTGTTGTTAGTAAAGAGAACAAATTTCTACACCTTATACAGAGGGGGAAAAATACCACTGAGCACGAAGGAATAGCAGCTGGCTCTAATTCAATTCTGCCAAAAGGCCCAGAAGTAATCAATAAACGCTTATTAACTAATCACGCAGTATCTTGCTTTGGTGAGTGAAATGGTGAGTGTTGGATAAATCCAGAAAATAAACCCTTAATATAGATGAAAAAGTAGGGGAATAAGGAAGAAGCTGTGGTAAACCACTGGTTCTACATCAAATTTCCCAGGAAACTGTTTAGCTTTCTTCTTCCTGTACCTTGTTGGGACTATCTAAGTGTGGAAGGGAAAAACACCAAGGCTAATATAGTACAGTCATGCTTTACTATTCCTTTCATAGCTACCCTTTACCTTTCAATGCTTCTGCTCTAGCCTTGGAAATTCCACACCACCTCCAATCAACCTTTAGAAAATCATTAGTCAAAACAAGTGCAGTCAAAGTGTGGTAGGGGGAGGTTGGGGAGATGTTGGTTAAAGGATACAAAATTTCACTTAGCAGAGGCTCAGGGGATGATGCATTGTACAAGATGGCCATTACGGTTAATAACAATGCAGTGCATTATTGAAAATTGCGAAGAGAGTAGATTTTAGATGTTCTCATCACAAAAAAATAATAAGTATGTGAAGGGATATGCTAATTAGCTTGATTTAGTCATTTGACAATGTATACATGTATCAAAACATCATGTTGTCTACCATAAATATATACAATTTTTATTTGTCAATTAAAAGAATAATGACAAAAAAAGTGTAAAGTACTCCATTTGTACAATTTGTCCAATTTCCACAAAACTAAATTACAGTCAGAGGCACCAAGGAATTATCCAGATAATTCAGGCAAATCCCTGATGCCTCTGGCCTGTATCATTTAGTAAACTAATTGCCCCTTCCTTCACTTAATGCTTTCATGTGCCTAGAGGAAGGCAGGAGATTTAGTTTGCTAGGCTCTCTGAAGGCTTCAAAAAGAAGATGAACAGTGGAGGCATCTTTCCTTAGTGTGGGTCTAAAAACTGTGTCTTACATGCTCACCATGGCAAGTTTTCAAAGAGAGACCTAGATTTAAGACCTAGGGCAGAGAACTTACCTCCCCATCAAATGGGGACAGTGCACAGGATAAAAGTCATTGCTTTGATTTTTCTGTCTCCATGGTCACACTAACTAGACACTAAAGTGGACCCTTGTAGTTTAAAAAGCAAGACTCAGGCACCATGGACCCCATGAAAATGCTGGGTGTTAACCCATGTTATTGGGTGTGAAATCTAGAAGGCAATTCTTGGAAGACATCAACAAGGATCACCAGTCCTCTGCATCAAAAAATGCTAATTGCCTAACAGAGGCACCTCAAATGTGACGTATCCCCAAAATATGACATATCCTAAAACTGCATTCACTTTTTTAGTCTTCTTCCTATTTTTTCCTCTCTAGTGATAGTGACACCAGCCAGCCAATTGCCACAACAATACAAACCTGGCAGTCATGCTACACTCTTCCCCTTTTCCCACCAGGGGTGTCCCGGGGCTCTGACACTGACAGTTCACTCTTCCATCCCACTGGGTCGTGATCTCACTGCTGCACCCACCACTCCTCCCTGGGACGCCTGAAATGACCTCCAACAACCACCCGGCCTCCCTGCCTCCACTGGGCACTTCTTCTACCTCCTTTCCCTCACTGTTGCCCAATGACCTTTTTGAAATGTGATTACATCACTTTCTTAGCTAAAATCTTTCAGAGTTGTCAAATGATTCTAGGTATGAAGATTTGTTAATTTTTTTTTTTTTTTTTTGAGACAGAGTCTCACTGTGTTGCCCGGGCTAGAGTGAGTGCTGTGGCATCATCCTAGCTCACAGCAACCTCAAACTCCTGGGCTCAAGCGATCCTTCTGCCTCAGTCTCCTAAGTAGCTGGGACTACAGGCATGCACCACCATGCCTGGCTAGTTTTTTCTATATATTTTTAGTTGTCCAATTAATTTCTTTCTATTTTTAGTAGAGATGGGGTCTTGCTCTTGTTCAGGCTGGTTTCGAACTCCTGAGCTCAAACAATCCGCCGCCTCGTCCTCCCAGAGAGCTAGGATTATAGGCGTGAGCCACTGCGCCCAGCCAGATTTGTTAATTTTTTAACTGAGTTTTTTTTAGTTAAGGTAATATAAGTTTAAAATTTTAAATATTATCTAAGAGTGTATAATATCTCTTGTCATCGAAATGTAAGGGTCATTTTCATGAAATGTAAGTTTTTCACTCACCAGATCCCCCAGGGCTTCTACTATTAATAGTATCACAAAAATTTTCTGTAAATATATGTTATATAAACATGTATAATGTTATATATAACATTTTACATAAATGCTTTTTACCTAATTTATTGGAAGATTATGTCAAATCAACATTATAGATCTGCTTCATTCTTTTGCATAGCATTACATTTAAACTACAAAATATAACTTATTTAATTAGCATCTTTCTGTGGAGATTTATGTTGGATCTTTAATCCTTTACTGTCTGAATCAAAAGTGTACTGAAAGCAGGACTAAGTTTAAACACCTGAGTTCAGCAGACAAGTGCCTTACGATGTGGCTGCTGCCTATACGTGTAGCTCCATCTCCTCCACTTCTTATCCAGCCACACCAAGCTTCTTGCAATTCCCCAAAACGCTGTCCTGCTAGGTTGTGTCTGCCTGGAATGCCTTCTTTGCCCTTCTTTGGCCAACTCTTGCTAATCTTTTAAAAGCACTCAAATTCTAGTCTAATTGTGATGCCACTCTTCTGAAAGCCCTTGATTCCGGTGCTACGCTATGCACCATGGGCTCTGGAAATAATTGTTACACCTCTCACTGCTCAGGCAGTCCAGGCAGGAGGTGAACGAAGGCAGGCATCTAACTAAGTGAAATGACAGAGACTCACAAGGTTGAAAACAGAGTGGGGTGAGGCTGGTAAGAGTCTGCATGAAAATCAACATCACGCTTATTGGTATTGTCACTCTTGCCATGAACAGAGCACCTGCAAGGACACAGGGTACTGAAGAGGGCGAGCAACGGATGTGCTCGCAGAGGAAAACAGCAACACAAAGCAGCCCAGGAATCCACAGTGCCTAAGTCTCACCTTTCACACTGCAAGGGTCCACCTTAGTGCCTAGTTAGTGTGACCACGGAGACGGATACCAGAGGAGGGCTGCGGAGGCAGAGGAGGCCGAGATCTGGGGCTGCTGGGAATGATTTCAAGGAGTGGCAGGACTGGACTGAGACTTGAAGGAAGAATTAAACGGAGAGGAATAGTCGGCTAGAAAGAAGGCTATGGACAAACACCTGGGGCACGGGACGCTGATCCGCTAGGCGGGGACCGCAGAGGTTTGCGGAGACGGCAGGAAGGTGGAAAGAGGGCTGAACTGAGAGTCTCAAGACTGGTGTTCTAGACCTGGTTGTGCCATGAATTAATTCAATAAATGTGTATTGAGCACCTGCCGTTCTGGGCACTGGTGACACAGCAGTAGACAAAATAAAAATCCCTGACCTCACAGCACTCCCAGGCCAGGGGTTCTGCAGCTAATTTCTGGTGTCACCTAGAGAAACCACTTCACTGCTCTGGATCTGCCTCCTTGTCTATAGCATAGGAGACTTCTCTTGGGCATCCTCAGATCACGTTCCTCTCCAGTATTCTAAGATTGACAGGAAGAGGCTGGAAACGTCGGTGGAACCAGATGATGGTGAGCTAAGGAACCCGGTCTCCTTCAACTAGGCAGCAGGAAGCTTATGTCGATCTGTAATGGAGAACGCTTTCAAGGCGGAAGTTTAGAAAGACTGATGTGATAGCGTGAAGACAGAAGAGAGAAGATTGGAAGTTGGAAACAATTTAGGAGAGTATTGGTCCTTACAAGGTGACAAAGACTCCAACATACATCCTAAGAATCAAAATCATGGGTGAATAGCACAGATTTGATAAACCATGAATAAGCTACTTCTTCTTCAAAATATTGTCTTTATTAAATAGCTGGCTATAAAGGCTTCATTGCAATGATACTAAGATCAGCAGAACTGGGGAGAGCTTGGCAAACTAAAGATGTTTTTGGATCTCTGTATAATAACTTGGCTTATGTGTATGTGTGCTGTTTCATGGGCTCCAAAGGAGGGTCCCACATGCCAGAAGAATACCATACAGCCCATGCCAGGGGGTAGTAAAACACTACCCGGGGGCTATGGCTTGGCAATGTGTGTAAATGTGACTGACTATATTTTGGAAGATGAATGAAACCCAGGTAACACGAGTCATCTCCCCTGGCATTCTGACAATAAGTGCAGTATGTGGCATTTGCTATCTTTAGCTTCTCCCTTGAAAATTGTAGAGTGCTTATCACCCTGGTAGCTAATCGCTCAGCCATCTCTACTTCAGCCTTCCCATGGCTAAAAGAACTGTAGAAGTCACTCAAAGATAAATGTTCCCTGCCAGAAAATACCTTAAAATAGAATGTTTTAAGGGTTTCCCTGGAGCAGGTAATAGGCATGTACTTAAATATTCCACTGCCCCAGCCCCACCTCCCACCTCCAAGAGCAGGTCTCTGGTCCACCCCCTTTGCTAAACCTGGGGTGCTGGGAGCCCCTTTATAGAATGTCTGTCACCTAATTAGAAATCAGAGCAGAGCTCTATGACTCGATCTCGGTCCCATTCTTCTTGACTTATTAATTCCATCGTTTGCTTCCAGTTGAGTGAAAAACAGACAAACTAAAAAATGAAGAAATCTGACAGGGCAGGACAGTTCAAGTAAGTCAGGTAGACTTTGCTAACAGAACGATGACAAAAGGCAGTTTTTTTCACAGGCATTACCCATAATCGAACACCTAGTTGTGATGTCTCCTGTGTCCTGCTCCCCCAGCCGGGCCCTTCACTTCCACTCCTCCTAGAGTGGGGTGAGGAACAGCCACATGACCAGTCACCAGTGACCAGGTGTCACTTCTATCCTTATTTCTGAATATTACATCAGCAACCTCTCGAATTCTTGAAAACTGTAGTGTTTTCACACACTCGCACACCCACCCAACACACACACAGGGAGAGAGCCGGAGACACAGACAGCAATGAGACTAGGATGTTATACAGGCTACTGGCTAAACGTGGTTTGAGCGCAGAACCTGTCACATTGGCCTACCTGGGAGGCAGTCCCAGTCCATATTCAATAATTCAGACACTGAGGATCTGAGGTCTGAAGTTTTTTTTTTTTTTCTTTTTAAATTCGTTTCATTATTCATTTCCCTCTCTCTTAGTTGCCTATCTTTTCAGCATTTCACTACTGTTTAGCTTCTTGGAGACTTAACAGGGAAAATAAAAAGGAACCAAATTAAAACCAGCCAATTTTGTTTTCTGACAGCATCTCTGATTCAAGGCAGTGTAAGAAACGTAGTTTAAATTATCAGATAAAATAATATTTCTTTTCCTTATTTATCTGTACATTTCTTTCAGTTCCTGGTCTCTTTTTCTCTATTCCTACCATAACATATTAAAAAATTCTTTTACCTTCCACTTTTTATCTGTCTTATCTCTTCACAAAACAACTGCCTTTTTCTCATTTGTGCTTGCTACTTCCAATGGCCCTCAATTTAATCATTTTGGAGAGATCTGAGGGCATCCAATTTAATTATTGCAGGTCTAAAGCAGAACTTAGCATTGTGATGCCTTTTGCTAAGATTATATACAATTTAAAACACATCAGAACATAAAAATCAAGTTATCTCCTGGAAACTTACTCTGGACAAAGAAACAAACAAAAATGTAGTAGCTCTTGTGTCAACCTCTGAAAAATGTGCAGAAATAGATATTAATATTCCACTCAGTGGTGTATCAGCAATAACTGTTGATCACATATTAAACATAGGTCGATCGCCTACGATGCCAGACCCTTTGTGTACATTATTTCATTTAGATCTTGCAACAACCTTATGAAGTAGGTATTAGCCCATCTTACAGATAAAGTAGTGTAGTTTAAAGAAGTGAAATATCTTATTGAAAGCCTGTCATCTGGAAGGTGAATTAGGAACAAATACATCACATCAGCTGGATCTTTTCTGGCATTTATATAGAGAAAATAGAAAAGGAAAGTGGAAACCAGTATAGAGTCTATAAGAACACCATATGGAAATCTATTCCTAACACAGAAGCTGATGAAGTAGGATTCCCTGATCAGGATCAACCACTCGCAGATGCTTATTGGGGAATTCAAAAGAAAACAGGAAGGAGAAGATTTGATCAGCATAACTTCACCATTCCTAGAAAATTAACTCAAACTCCATTAATCACTCAGTAAATTTGCTGATAGGAGAAATGGGAGAGAGGCATATGAGAAGTAGGAGATGGTGTCCTTGCCTGCAAAAGATGCATAATCCGTATTGGGTGCCAACATAAACAATGAGCAATGCAAGCGTGTCTATTGCCTATTGTGAAAATTCTTGTGCCTTTGGAGAAGGCAAAGTTTAACCCAGATCGGAGTAGTCAGGAAGGTTGATGAGGAGTTGAAACTTGAGCGGAGCCGTAAAGGGTCAAAGCTTCGTGAGCCAGGTGATAATATTATCAAAGCCTGACCTTCATCATCTATCCATTGGGAATAGCAATCCTGTCTCCTTCACAGTGCTGCAGTGGAGACTGACTGGACTAACTCATGCACAGCAGTTAGCACAGTGCCAGGCACACAAAGAGCATCAACAAGTATCAGTTATTATTTGTAAAGCAGTTTCATGGAGGCAAATGTCTAGTTGGCAAGGGTGAGTAAGCTCCAGCTAGAGCCCTCCAGGCCTTGTCATCTTGGCTGAAATGCCCAATAAACAAATTGGCTGAGGCTCAGGAAGGCTCTGGCAGAGCCAGCGATCATTGCTGGCTCAGCTTCTCCTCTGCAAAGTCCCCACCTGACAGCAGACCCTGAACTCCTAGGCAGCAGTCTAGGACCCGGGCTGTGCTTGCCATGGCCAGCGCAACACCAGGAGATGCCACGTTTCCAGGCTTGGGCTACCCTAGTTGGAGAATCAGTCATTGATTGGAGAAGCAGTCATTGGTCCCCAGAAAAAGAAGGATACGAATGCTCCTGCTAGATGTTGGTTTATCCCTAGCTCCAAGCTTTTCCCTACTGTCTTCTCTGCTGAGAGGCAACTTCCAAGCAGTGGAAGGAACTCCAGAATTGAGGCTGAAGCTGTGTGGTGCCACTTCCCAGCTAAGCAACCCTTTGTCCCTCAGCCCCCTGCCTCCCTATGTGTTCTTTCATTCATAAAACAGGATAATACACTCCCTCTAAGAACTGCGACAGGCTCATATGAGATCGTGTGGGTGAATGCCTTTGCTAAATATACATCATAAAATAAATATAAAATGAAAATAATTATCTGTCCTGGGCCCATTTATTCATTCACCAAATGTTTAGTGAGCATTTTTTATGTACCAGGAGCTGTTCTTGGAGCTGAGGATCAACTAGGGGACAAAACGGACCAAAATCCCTGCCTCTTGATGCTTCCATGTCAGGGTCTACATCTCCCTCAAATGTGGACAGCAGACAGGGCGGCAAAGCACCTGTCCCTGACAGTTATGCTCTAGCTATGAGTTACCTTCATTTCCAGGGTCTTATGTCTACCTTCCCTGCTCACCTAACAGTGCTTTGAACCTGACTTTGCCTTGAGCCCTGCTGTGGTTGCAGTTTTCCTTCTGGTTCATCTAGATGTTTACTTGACTTTCTCCATCCTGGCTTCCAGCCTCGCCTGTCTTACACCAAAGCTGCCAACATCCTGGCATGACAATTCTCATAAAATGCCCAGCTGTAAAATGAAAATCTGGGTACATATAACATGTCCAATACGTTTACTTTGCATCTGGGCCACAATAGTGGTTACCTACGGGCAGGATGAGAACCACAGCCAGAAACTGAGAGTCAGCTTTCTTCATGGTCAGCTGAGTCCAGTATGTAAGCAGCATAGCTTGCCAGCTGCTTTTCCCAGCACATCTGGTGCTGGAGTTCTGGACTTTAGTGTTCTGAGCCAATGAGAGCACCAAGGGAATGACCGTGGTTGATTATCTGACATCATGATTATAGATCTCAAAATAACCCATCAGTAACAGGCTGAGAGGTGGAGGTGTGGCAGGCCAGGTGGAAACTGTTCCAGAGTGCACAGAGTGAAGGGCTCTACCTACTCAAATTTGCTCAGATGGAAACAACAGCCTTTTTTGGAAAGTGTCTCTGCTCATGGTTGGTATAGCAGCAGGTAGAAGGAAAAGCCTTCGGCTCCTAAGACATGCTTCCAAGTCAAACTACTGTGGTTGCCATGGTACCAAGGCTCCTACAGCAGGCAAAAAGATGCAGTTGCAAACACTTGTTAGCAGCACAGAAACATTCAAATAAATGGCAGTGTTGGATGGCTGAAAGTGTCATGAGGCCCCTTCAATTCGAGTGAACAAACGTGCATTGATGAGCACTTTCTATTTGGTGACCTGTAGGCACATTATATTAGGTATAGGATGGATGCCGGGATGAATAGGATACTGTCCATGCTCGAAACCTTAGAGTCTAGGGGGTTTATAATCAAGTCTCGCAAAGAGACATTTCACAAAGAGAACTATAACACAAGGCAGACTGTGACAGCTACTAAAGGAAAAGTATAAACACCCATTCACTTATTCACCCATTAACTCAGAAAATATTACAGTCCAAGCTCTGTTATAGGTGCTGGGTATCCAGTTTTAAGAAAAACAGAGTTCCTTCCCTTAAAGTCTAGGGCAGGGAGAGACCTGAGCAATAGATGATAAATTAGATAGATAATGATGATGAAGACAGACAGATGGGATAGAGGATTACAAGCTGATACTTGTCGTGAAGGTTACAGACAGGATCCTATGATACAAGAGTTCCTTAAGCACAGAGGTGGGAAAATTATGACAGCTGGAAGAAAGGTAGGCTTCATGGAAGAGGCAACAATGTGAGCTTGGCCGTGGATGACAAGTAGGTTTTTAACAAACAGGACCAAGGACCAGAAACTGAACAAAGGCGCAGAGGTGGAAGAGTGCCAGCGGTACTTGTGGACAACTGGATGGTCGGGTTTGGCCGCAACACAAGGAGAGTGTGTGAAGGAGGGAAGCCGCTAACAAGGACGATGCCGGGACAACAGAGCACAGTGGTTAGTGCTCGGTCACGGAGCCAGGCTGCCTGATTCTGCCACTTCCTAGGTATGTGACCTGC
The DNA here is from genome assembly GCA_963575035.1 of Avahi laniger. Lineage (NCBI taxonomy): Eukaryota > Metazoa > Chordata > Mammalia > Primates > Indriidae > Avahi > Avahi laniger. The sequence goes on along the minus strand of CAUYSK010122868.1, from coordinate 11,773 downwards.
AGCAAATGACTTAACTTTTTGGTGATTCAGTTTCCTTCTCTGCAAACTGGGGATTATAAAGTTGTTTGAAAGATTAAAGGACGTTATACAATTCAAATGTGTTAAGTGGTAGCTGGCACATAGCAGTACGTGTCTTGACTGAGCAGAGTGCACAGCGACCGGCCCGGGGAAGCCTTTCTAACAGCGCTGGTGCCAAGCAGGAGCTCACCGGGCCCTCCCCCGAACCTTGGGAAATGTCCCTGGTAAGAACTAAAAAGCCCCATCATTTTGAAGTGGAATGTGGTAGGTAAAGCTTTCAGGACACTGCCTTGTTTCAGATTTAAATCCTGTCTTTGAGACCTTGCTATAAGTTTGCGTCTTGTGGCTTATTTCTCCGATCTCAAGGCGTGAGAACCCACCCCATGAAAGTGGCTTTCTCCCATGTCTCCCACTCACTAAGCACGGGACACTGCAGAGACCGCAGGTGAGGAGCTTCCCTGGTGTTCCAAGGAGGTGGATCAGAAGGAGATTGCTCACTGAATTTTCCTGGGAGCTGTGTTCCTTGCCTAGAATGATAGTCATTTTACGTTGAACATAATCCCCGAATCAAACAATGCTAACATGGGACCCGGAGGCTCACCCATCCATCTCATCACCTTCCTGTGGTCTCAGCTTAAAAGGCCTCAGGAAGACCTCAAAGGCAAAGCCAACAAGAGATGCAGGCCACGTGCTAGTGTGGGGGCTGCTGAAAGCTGAGCCCCGCTGCCCCCCTAAGCTACAAAGCCCTGCTGACTCTGAGGGAGGAGAAGCAAACCAGTAAGCCAGGCCTCGTGAGAAGGAGTCAGCGTGGGACAAAGAGAGGAAGGCTACAACAGGGAAACAAAGCTCCTGTGTTCAAGCTGCAAAACCAGGCTACGACCCAGAATCTAGTCCAATGTTACATATGTGGGTGAGCTGAGGTAATTCAAACTCGGTAGGGGTGTTTGTTTGTTCTTTGCACTGAGTCCTTATGTCTTCTTGTGATTTACCTTTGTGAATTGGAAACTAGGCTGGTTTTTCTAAAGAGGATGATTAGACCGTGCGAGGAAAGTTAAAGGGTTTTTGCAATTTATTGGAAGAACAAAAAAATGTGAACAAAGCTAGAGTTCACTTTCACCCTCCTCTCCTCCTTCCCACTTACGCTGCTAATAATATCTCATCAGATATGGGAAATATATGTCACATAAGCAAGGTGAAGGAAAAATTCTGAGGTCAAAGATTGTTCTATGCAGAGAAGCCACACAACTTTAAGTCAGTTATCTCTGTGGGCCTCGATTTTCACATCTGTAAAATGGTAAGGCTGGACTGGGAATCTCTTGGGCTTCTTGCCACAACCTAGAGTTTGTACATTTAGGGGAATGTGTTGTCACCCTATTAACCAACACTGCTACTGGCATTAGTTTCAGGGATATGGAAACAGTTCAGAAATTTATAGCTATATTGTACTAATATATGAAAAGAGCTCAGTTGTTTTGATTTGTTTCTAAATCATAGTGTAACTTCTTAAGAACAAACTCCTTTACCAGCAAACGTGGTACACAACCAGTTATTGTGCTCATTAAAAATGGTTCTCAGCCCGCCAAAGCCCGGGTAGGATGCGAGGGCCCTGTTTCTTCTTTCTTCTCACCACGGGGTCACTCTGTGCACATGATCTTATGACTGGAAAAACTGTGTTAAGCATACATGGAATGTCCCATTGTTCATATATGTTCATTAATTGTCTGACTTTCCCACTGTCTAAACTAAATCAACTGCTTAAGAAAATTCTGAAGACTACAACAGAGTCAAGAAAGGATTATCCTGGGGAAAAAGGGCAAAGGGCAAGAGCTGGTGGCGGGGGGAGGAAAAAAAGGAAGAGAAGGACAAAAAGGAGAATTCAGAAGAAATAAAGATGAGGTCTCTATAGTTTTTCCATGGTTATTTATTTTCTTTATACTTCCTGACTTTTTTCAGAAATGCAATGTGACAGAATTTAACATCTGGTAATAAACAGCATGTTTTCTGATTTGATCACATAGCCACTAGGAGGTATCACAGCCTCTGGCTATTGAAAATAATTTACTTATGGAAATAAAAATAAGGCTTTGTTATTTATTTTTCATAGTTCTGAAATCATCAGCAATGCCTTTATTAGCATTTAAATGAATGAATGAATAAAATGTTATACTCCCAGTGGTAGACTGGCCACGCTGGTATCAGGTACACCCAATGTCATCCAGGTATCTTTGCATTCCTCTAGAGATGGGGTAGCTTGTTTCCTCCCGTGCTATTCCCTCCCGTCTTAGCTGTTAGAAAATGCTTCCTTTTGTTGGGCTCAAATCCATCCCTCTAATTTTCTATTGATTGGTCTTATTGTTCCTCATTTGGGCCATGTATAGCAAGTCACTTGTGTGTAGCAAAATTCTCTTGCATTTTGAGTAGTTAAAGCCATCTACAAGGTGTCTCCAAGCTCCACACTCCCTTGGGTCCAACAGGTCCTTCTAGCACACGGTGCCCAGGCTCCTCATTGACAAAACTGGTGAATAAATAAGACCAAAAAGAGAATAAATTACTAGAAAATGGATAATCTATGATAATCAATAGTAATCAATATATTTTTCAATAATACATCAGAACATTTGTCAATCACCTACTATGCAGGAAGCACATAGGTGTTGCAGAAACAGTAGGAAACAAAGACTCTGTTCGCATGGACTTTGCGTTCTAGTAAACAATAAATGATCAATGCCCTTTAATTACGGGCATTAGTTACCAAGCACAATGCTGATGTCACTCAGTTTACATTTCTCACTTTGGTTAACGACACTTTCAGAAGAGATCTTAAGTGCCTTATGAACTGCTGATATATATATAAAACATGAACTCAATCTTCCAGTCCAATGATGCTAACAAATTGAGGAAAATAAACCACTCTGATATCATTTTTCAAAAACCACTTTATTGAGGTATGACTGGCATGTAAAAAGCTGTACATATGTAATATACACGATTCAATCAATTTGGGGCCAGGTATAAACTTGTGAAACCATCACCACCATCAAGGCATTAGACATATCCATCACCTCCAAAGTTTCCTCCTGATTTCTTTCTTATTAGTTTTACTTATTCATTTATTTTTATAGTACGAACATTTAACATAAGATCTATCCTCTTAGAAAATTCTAAATATATAATGCAGAATTGTAAGCTGGAGGCTTACTATGCTGAACAGTAGAGACGACTTATTTTTGCTAAACCTAAACTAGCTCCCACTGACCACCGATACCTTTTTTTTAGGTTTGTTCTAATGTTCACAAACTACCCTCTTCATATTTCCATACTGGAGTCTTGCCTAGAGTTGCTGTAAAATTCACCATCTTGGAGCCTTTACAATCCACTTTCTTCACTTTCGAGTCTGGAAACTCCCTATGCCTTCTCTGTGTCCCTACTCTGGTCACTAGCACCTTTCTTGTCCTTTCAGTCTTTTAAAGATTCTATCAGAAGTTAAGTGATCTTACTGATTGCTTCTTGGTCCCATGGGATATGATTGATCCAGGCCAGGCATAATGAGCTCTCAATTCCATGTTATCAATTAATATTCATTCTCCAATCTCAGGACAAAGATAAACTGTGGCCCCCAAGGAGGAGGGCTATCCACACTCTCCCCTCTTGTGACTCTTTCTCCACCAGCCTAACTAAAATAGCTCTTGGTGTTGACATTATTTTTCATAAGCATCCACCGATCTCAGGGCTCAGCCTCTGGGTACTGTTCTTACATGTTGCTGCTACTCTGTCATATTCCTCTTGGTCATGTGTCCTGTCCATCTGTGGTAGGTGTCCTCTTTGCCTCTGAGCCCTTGAAGAAGCTCCCTGAGCATCTCTAATGCAATCGCAAATGATCTCAGGAAGGAAGACAAGAAGACGTGTCCTTAAATACACGTTCTTAGATATCTTTTTGTCTTCCTTCCTGAGATCATTTGCCCGTGGCAGAGTTACTTTTTGAGATCTCCCTAACATTCTGTTAAAATTACATGCCCTGGAATCACATCAACTGCTCTTTTTTAAAATTTCTGATGCCTCGTCATCTTGCATTTTGTTCTGATGAACTCTAGGGATAGAATCACTTTCTTCTAGGATCCCTGTCTTCTGCACTGCATCAACCTGGGTCTTCCTTATTGAACACAGTTCTGACATTTGTCATTTCTTCTGCATTTTAGGAGATGATTTTTTTAGCAAAGCCTGTCAATGTATTGTCGGATACTCTGCTGTTTAGTTGCATGATACGCCTACGCAGTCCTGAATATTTGAAGTTCCCCGCTGTGCCCCTATCTTATATTTCTCCCTGTCCTGTGCCCAAGGTTTTGCAAGATGCCAACAAAAATAACAACCTGGTTAAAATAAGGACTTAAAAGAAAGGGACAGACGGAGAACAAAGGGATCCTGCAAAGGGCTGCTCATGTGTGCATGCGAGGTAGTGGTTTGGGGGAACCATTTATTTTAAGGTAATTATAGAACCGCTTTTTTCCATCTGAAGCTCAAAGAATAAGGAAAGTGAGCAGCTTTGGTGCTGGGAAGATTTAGTTAACCACTGAGAGACACGGTTTAGTGCAGCATTGTTGGACAGAAATACAATGTGAGGCACACACGTAATACACATTTTCTAGTAGCCACATTTTGAAAAGTAAAAAAAAATAGCTTAAATACATTTTAATAACATTTTGTTTAACCCAAGTATCCAAAATACTATTTTAACAGGTAATCAATATAAGAAGTTACTAAAAGATATTACATATTTGTATACTAAGGCTTTGAAACCACGTGTATATTTCATACTCACTGAACACCTCAATTCAGATGCTAAATTTTCATCAGAAATACTTGATCTATAGCTAGATTTCATAAAATTTATAGTTGAAAAAGTAGATTCATGTATCCAAGTTGTTTCAAACATACTTAAAAAGTTTTCTAATAGGCGGATCCAGTGTATGTTTTTAAATTTAAATTAATTAAAATGAAATAAAATTTAAAATTCCACTCCTCAGTTGCACCAGCCACACTTCAAGCACTTAGTAGCCACATGTAGCTGGTAGCCACCACTGAACAGCTTAGTCTAGAAACAGTCTTGAGCGTGAGCAGTTGTCTTTTAACAAAAATTTCTTGAGCTCGACACATAGTAGTTCATCTTTAACATCCCTTGATTGAGAACATGCAAATTGAAAGGAAGTATATATTTAGTAATTCCTTTAGATAATTTTATTTTACTCTTCACAGTATCTACATATATTTGAAAAAAAATGCTGAGACGAATATCTCAAACGAGTGTATTTTTGCAGCCAGCACACACTTCTTAGTATACACGTGGATTTGAAAACCCACTGTGGTAACTTCTGCCATATCCCGGGAGCCCTCATGCCACAGTCACTTACAAAAGGGTCCCCTGTCCCCCCAAACTGAGCATGAGGAATTATCAATAGTACTGGTTAAAATGGAAGAGAAGGCTCTTAAGCCATTATCAACCTTTGGCATACTCATGAAAATTAGTTATCAGATGTTAATAAGCCAACAATTCAATGCAGAACCAAGACTTTTTAATTGCAGTGAGGAAGGGGGAGTAAGAGGGAAAATGTGGAATATAAGCTATGAAGAGAGGGGGAAAGGAGGGCCCTAAGTACATCAGCTTTCTTTCCTTTGCCTAAGGCTGATTGGTGTGTGGCACCTTTGTAGTGTTCCTAGTTTATTTATTCATCAACCAATGTGTTTGCCACCGTATGCAGGTCTCTGTGTTGGTGAAGGAGCAGTCAGGACAGGGTGAGGATATGAAGAAGTACATAATTCATAGACATGTCCAAAAGCCATTGCCCTTGTTCTCTAATAGGGGAGAGAAGACCCAGGCTCAATCGATTCCATCACAAGGTAGAACATATTAGGTGCTACAAGGGAAGTGCAGATAAATGACACAGGTACCCTCCTGACATTTCGCAGGAGGAAAATGTCAATGCTGTCAAGGAGGGTTGGGTAAACCTCAGAATAGGTGATAACTTTTGTGTCTTGCCCTGGGCACTGAAGGATGGTCATGGTGTATGATATTTTAAGGAAAACTCTCCAAGCATGAAGTCTAGTGTAAGAAGAAACATGGAAAAGCACGGGAAGGAACAGTGAGCAATGCAGCTTAAGTCCAACACTGCAGAGGCGAAGGGGAAAGCTGAGATTGACAAGGAAGGCTGAGGTCCCTTGGCTGCCAGACTACGGGTTGTGCCCTATTAAGTAGAGCACTGGGAGCCACTAAAGGCATTTGAACAGAAGGTTTAATCGTATATGTGGATTTATACAAGTGTGAGATTGATACTCATGAAATGGTGATGAGGATGATGGTGATGACAATGACAACAATGATGACAACTAACATTTACTGAGTGATTACTGTGTGCCAGGCCCAGTTTTAAGTGCTTTGCATGCATTAACTCATTTAATTACCCAACAACTCTATGATAGAGAAGAGGGGGGAAACATCAGGCTGTTCGTTTTGGAACTCAGAGAGGCAAAAGACAGAAGACAAAAATACTAAACAACGAATGCAATAACACAAGCCAACAGGGAGTTCTTACGTACAAGAGCTACAGAGAATTCAGTACAAAAAATCAGAACCGGCACACTGCAGGAGGCAGCAGGATGTGTCATAAACAATACATTAACCTGTCGGAGTCACCTCCCGTGGGATTTCCTGAAGATGGTTCTAAAGGGGGGCAGGTGTGGCTGTGGATGGCTGGCCACTGGCCAGGAGGCTCAGCCCAGGAACCAGGCACCTCAGCTGGCCTCTAGTCAGGTACCTTCACTGGCTCCCACAGAACCCTGCCCACAGAAGAAGATACTGGGCTTGAATCACTCTTTCTTGTAAGGATCACTCTTTCCCTGACAACAAGCATCAGAATCATCTGGGAATTCCTAAAATTCCTGATGCCCCAGCACCTGCAATGTCTGTAGCCTCTTTTACCTTTCTCTGCTCTGACTACTCCTCAAAAGGTATAATGCTAGACATCACGGAAATTTACTCTTCCTCATTGTCTTCCTTGAGTTCTAGCCCCTTGGTATAAAACATTTACCACTGCCATGTACTTCCTGCGCTGCTAGAATGGAGAAGGACATGCATAGGCAGGTAGTTTTATTTCAGCAACTTTTTTATAAAAACTGCACTAGTGTACATCAGGGAGTCTATCCTTTGTAACAATTCTGTGTCACATGTTTTGTGAGCACCCAGTGGAGAGTCCCATATGGGGAAGAAAAGAGTTTCTTTACCAAACAGGGGAGCTGAGAGCTAGTGTTCATTTCTCACTATCTACATGGAAGGTACAACAGCCCAGCTGATGAGCTGAGTCTGGGCCCACGAGCAACGTGGGCCCCAGCTGTGTGCAGAGTGAGAAGCCTCCAGGAGAGGGAAACACAGCACGTGCTCCTGTTAGAATAGGCACTACAGGGACTGTAGTAGCAGCTTTCCCCTCAATACAGCTGCTATTGCACAGAGGAGAGAGCTGGGGAAGAGGAGCAGGAAGAGGGTCAGAAAAAGAAGGCGATCGGGGGGGAGTGGGTATGCAACCTCTGCTCAGGCCCCAGCCTACTGTCCGGTCTTCAAAAGCAGAAAGCTGGCCATTCTGAGGCATATGCCAGACTCCTCAGCTGCCTTGGGCTATAGAAACAAATTTACCTTCAACGTAAGATTCAAAACTCAGAAACGATCCAGGTGCAAACCCCAGGCCCACCACTAACTGGCTGTGTGTTCTTAAGAAGGTCACTTACCCTCTCTGATGCTCCAATTCTCCATTTACAAAATTCATTCAAAAGATATATAAAGACACTCCTAGGTATTTACTACAGAGATGAAACATATGTCATCAGAAAGACTGGTACATAATGTTCACAACTGCTTTATTCATCGTAGCCAAAGACTAGAAACAAGCCAGGTATCCACAGCAGCAGGTGAGCTGGTAAACTGTATCCGTACAGGGAAGTGGTGCTCAGCAGTAAAAAGGAACAAACTACTGGCACTGCAAAGGCATGGATGAATCTCAAAATCATTTATGTTGAGAAAAAAAAAAAACAGGCACAAAAGAATACACACTGTAAGATTCCATTTCTATGAAATTCTAGAAAAGACAAACCTAATCTATAACGATAGAAATTCGTATATCAGCCTGGGGCTGGGGGTGGACAGGGACTGACCGTAGAGAAGCCGGTGGGGAATTGTTCTATCTCATGACTGTAGTAGTGGCTACACAGGTTTACCCATCAAACTGTTCATTTAAATGGGTGCAATCTATTATATTTAAATAATAGCTCAATAAAATTCATTTATATGGAGCACTACTATGTGTCAGGCGCTGTTCTAAGTGCTTGGGTATAATAATGAAGAAAGCAAGGTCCATGCCCTCATGAAATTTACATTCTGAAGAAAGGAGACAGATAATCAATGCATAAAAATAGATTCATTCATAATGATCAATTCCATTAAGGAAAATAAAGCAGGGGAAGAGGTTAGAGAAAGACAGATGTGCTATTTCAGACAGAGGGTCAGGGAAGGCCTCTCTCAAGAGACTGTGTGAGCAGAGACCTCAGTGAAATGAGAGAGAGAGGGTGAGCATGGGCATCTCAAGCAGTGGTAACAGGAAGTGCAAAGGCCCTGGGGTAGACTGCATCTGGCGTGGTTGAGTAACAGCAAGGAAACCACTGTGGCTGAAGCCAAGTGAGAAAGGTCCAGAGTGGGAAATGAAAGACCTGATCCTGCAGAGGTTTTGAAGTTTGGGTAAGGAATTTGGAATTTAAGTGTGTTGTGGAGGCTTTTGTCTGTATGTTGTATTGTTATTGTATTGTCATGTCTTCTCTTTATGATATGAAAAATGATTTGATATGATCTGATTATGTTTTAAAAGCATCACATTGGTTGCTGTGTGCAGAAGAGATGGAAACAATAGTTAGGAGACTTCTGCAGCATTCAGGCAAGAGAGGACAGTGGGCTGGCCTGGAGTGTCACAGCAGACAGGGTAAATGCGGTGAGTGGAGAATGCCTACCTCATTGGGTGGCTCTGAGAAAACACTGAAAAGTATTTTGAATATTCTGAGCACCTGAACAGTACTTAAAATACTCTAAGCATGTAAAATAGTGCTTAGAATAGCACTTAGAACAGTCTGAAGAAAACAGAACCATGTTTATAATTATCTAAGCCCCTGAAAAGAGCTTCGACTAGTGTCTGGCACTTAGTTAAGCACTCAGCCACGTGGGCTAGGATCGCACCCTTCTTTGGTAAAAGAGTACTCACCATCCGTGGGAGAAGGAAGTGGCTTGGATTTTTTTGGCCTCATTTTTACAAATTGAACTACTGCTAAGGTGCTAGGGAATGCAAAAGAAGCAAAATTTAACAAAGTGTTAAAATTAAGTTAAAACAATTCCTGTTTTTATCCATAATACCATCACCTGTATTTCCACAGATGTGACTGGCAGGCTGGGTCAGACCTTTTGTGGGGCAGGGATTAAGGACCTCAGCTTCATCACAACCCCAGGCTGGTGCTGGCGAGTCACCGTGTTTCAGCAGCCTTTTTATAGAAGCACGGCAAAGTGTTTTCTTTGTGGAATCAGGACTGCATTTGATGCATTTCAACCTTCTCTAAATCCTTCTCTTTATGGGTCAGCCAGAGATACTGTCAAACCAATTCCAAGCAAGCCAAATAGAGGCTGAGAGAATCTGTCAGTGAGAAAGGCATGTTTTTCGTATTGCTGATAGAGTCTGAGATCCCAGGTGGGCAGCAGGGCCCCAACAGGTAGGGTATCCAGCACAAGGACAGAGCCAGAACCCCACTAAGCACTTTCTGGGGCCTGGCAGCTTGTTATTAATCTGGACAAGTCCGTAAGTCACCATCATTATCCTCATTTTACCAAGGAGGAAAGCAAGGCTCAGAGCAGATACGTGAGTTGCCAATGGTCACTCGACCAGGATTTGGACCCAACCTGCCTCCATACTCTTCCCACCGGTCTACTCTGCTTGCTTAAAAAGAAGCAATTAGAGATGAAAAGTGCATCCCTCAGATGTGCCACTCTTGTAAAAGCAGTAATACAATCTTTTGCCCCTGGCAATAACAAGGACAGTGTCACTTATTGCTTATGTTGGTGCAAGAAGAGCTTGGACACATTCCTCCTTCTTGTGAAATTTTTCCATCTGGTCCGACTCTAGTTTGCCATTCATGTGAATAAAATACTTCTCATCTAAAAGACCCAAAACATGATCAGATTGAATGGTGATTGCTGAGGGCAGGGGAGGGGAAGAGGTACCCTGCATGTTTGTTTTAAAACCATCATTAAAAGGTAACGAAAGAACAGGTCATTTATTATTCATAAATGAACTCTAAATTTTCTAGCATACCTATAGATTATTGCTCATTTTAAATAGGCATTATAAAATAAACTAAAAGACAAAAATACAGGAAGTTGGGAAATCTGGATGGGTTAGACCCAGAGAACTAGATTCTGATTTTAAAACTTGAAGGTTTTTGAACGCCAGACAAGTCCTGAGATATAGGAGGGTCTCGACGGATAAGGGTGGTATGCAGTGACGGATGAGTCACTGGGAATGAGAGTGACACCCAGGTCATGCCCTCAGCTACCTGGCCTCACCTTTTGTCTTATCCAACGAGGCAATTAAGTTTTCCAAAGCAAGTAAATCCCTAAAAGGTGGGGTTGCTTTTGTTTTTATTTTCGTAATCTTTCTTGATTCACTCAAGAACACAACTGAAGTTATTTTAAAGAAATCCAGTAGTGTCCACATAATTTACGTCTGATAACTGGCAGAGAAATAGGGCAGGGCCCTCTTTCAATGTTTTTAGACTTCCATTTGGCGCAAACACCACACACATCCAGGGCCAGGCCAGGTGGTGAGAAAGCAAAGGCAGAGGTAGCACACGGGCAGGCCAAGGCAGGCAGGACAGACAAGGGAAGGATGGGACAATGCACCTTCCGCTTCCTAAGATCCTTCCGAGAGAGAAGAGAATGAGGCAGCAGCCATGAGGAATCACTCCTTGTCCAGGCTAGATTACATTAATAATCAATAGTATCACTCAGCTATGGCCCCCAAAGCCCTATTTTTCCATGTTAAAAACTATTACTACCTACAATTTACCAGATGCTGATGATATGCCATGTTAGAAGGAAGTTAAATGCTTTATCAGTCCCCAGAGCGCAAACTTCAATCTTACCGTACTGAATGACTTCTTAGGACTTGGAAAGAAATCGTGCTTTCCAGATATCAGATCTTGGGTAGAGGCTTGCAAGTATCACCTAAGATGTACCTGAAACTTCACCTCAGCAGACCAGAAGAGGACCACTTCCCTCTTCAGTCCCTCCCCAGGGTCGCATGCTCACTCTTATGATCTGAACCTGTGTTTCTAGCCTCCATCTTGCCTCTTGACCTTTTTCAGAGGACCAACCAAGGGCTGCCTGCTTACTGATTTTCAATCCTAGGATCCTCCAGCATCACCTTGATCCATGACTTATGGTCAGCCCTGCCTGGTCCCCACCCTCGGAGCAGGAGCCCAGGAGCCAAAGCTTGGCCTAGGGCCCCCTGGCTCTGCTTGTCCAGGAGGGGCACTCTGCCAATGTTGAGGGCACAGACTCACAGATTTGGCACTTGTCATTACAAAGAAAGCACGTGTAGCTATTAACTCCATTTTTAAATTGAATCTCCTTTCAGTCAAGGATGAGCTAGAGCTGATAATCTAGTTCAAGATGATACTTCTT
>CAUYSK010122866.1:0-10417 GCA_963575035.1 Avahi laniger | reverse complement strand
TTGAGCTCAGGAGTTCAAAACCAGCCTTAGCAAGAGCGAGACCCCGTCTCTACTAAAAATAGAAAGAAATTAATCGGACAACTAAAAATATATAGAAAAATTAGCCGGGCATGGTGGCACATGCCTGTAGTCCCAGCTACTCGGGAGGCTGAGGCAGAAGGATTGCTTGAGCCCAAGAGCGTGAGGTTGCTGTGAGCTAGGCGGACGCCACGGCACTCACTCTAGCCTGGGCAAAAAGAGTGAGACTCTGTCTCAAAAAAAATAAAATAAAATAAAAAAATAAAACAGAAAAGGATAGAAAATGTCAGGGCATTGCACAAAATCAGAGTTGGCATTAAATCATGAAATTATCTTTCATATATAGATAATGGATCACAATGTAAACTTTTTAAACTATTTTTAATTATGGCAAAATATATATAACATAAAGGTTATTTTAACAACTTGAAATGTGTAATTCAGTGGGATTTAAGTACATTTACATTGTTATGCAACCATCCCCACTACCAATTTCCAAAATTTTGTATCACCCCAAACAGAAACGTGGTACACATATGATGTAACTGGTAACATGGGTCATGGTTAAAAACACTTGGAGCCGGCCGGGCGCGGTGGCTCACGCCTGTAATCCTAGCTCTCTGGGAGGCCGAGGCGGGCAGATTGTTTGAGCTCAGGGGTTCGAAACCAGCCTGATCAAGAGCGAGACCCCGTCTCTACTAAAAATAGAAAAAAATTAATCGAACAACTAAAAATATATAGAAAAATTAGCCGCGCATGGTGGCGCATGCCTGTAGTCCCAGCTACTCGGGAGGCTGAGGCAGAAGGATTGCTTGAGCCCAGGAGTTTGAGGTTGCTGTGAGATAGGATGACGCCACGGAACTCACTCTCGCCCGGGAAAAATACTTTTACTCTTTCTCAAAAAAAAAAAAAAAAAAAAAATACTTGGGGCCAATAAGTACACAAACGGATGCTCAGCATCACTAATAACTAGGCAGGAAACGCAAATCAAAACCACTATGAGCCACACCCTCACGTTCATCGAGATTGCCACTGTTAAAAACAGAAAGTAACAAGTGTTGGCGAGGATGTGGAGAAATCGGACCCCTTATGCACTGTTGGTGAGAATGTAAAATGGTACAGCCACTTTGAAAAACAGTATGTAGTTTGCTTTTAAAATTAAACCTAGAATTACCATGTGCTCCCAGCAATTTCACCTCTGGGTATAGACCCAAAAGAATTGAAAGCAAAGCCTCAAAGAGGTATTTGTACACCCATGTTCACAGCAGCACACTATTCACAACAGCTAAAACACAGAAGTAGTAACTCAGGTGTCCATTGTGGGATAAATGGAGAAATAAAATGTGGTGTCTACATACAATGAAATATTTTTCAGCCTTCAAAAGAAAGGAAATTCTGACAAATGCTGCAACATGCATGAACCTTGAGGACACTGTGCTCAGTGAAATAAGTCACAAAAGTCACAGTAAGTCACAAAAACGTAAATATTGTATGATTCCACTTATGTAAGGTTCCTAGAGTACTCAAATTCATAGAGACAGGAAGTAGAATGGTGGTTGCCAGGGGATAAGGGTGAGGGGAACCAGGAGTTATTGTCTAATGGGTACAGAGTTTCAGTTTTGCAGATGAGAAAGAATTCTGAGCTGAGTGGGTGGTTACACCTGTAATCCTAGTACTCTGAGAGGCCAAGGTGGGAGGATCCTTGAGCCCAGGAGTTCAAACCCATCCTGAGCAACATAGTGAGACCTTGTCTCTACAGAAACTAGAAAAAATTATCCAGGCATGGTGGCACATGCCTATAGTGCCAGCTACTCAGGAGGCTGAGGATTGCTTGAGCCCAGGAGTTGGAGGTTGCAGTGAGCTATAACACCACTGCACTCTAGCCTGGACAATAGAGCGAGACCCTATCTCTAAAAAACAAATAAAAAGTATAAATAAATGAAAGAAAGAAAAGAAAGATCATGACATGCCACTTTGCAGCCAGCTGTCTGTGGAGGCAAGGAGTTGGAGGCATCTAGGAAGGATGGCTGAGTATAACGGTGACGAATGCGTGAGAGGCGAATCCAGACATAAGCTAAGTACCGAGTCAGGTGCACCCAGCGACACAGAGATTGTCACAAACGCAGCGGGTTGCGGAAGAGACGACACGGTCGGGAGGACACAAACACGAATAACAACGTTACGTACATCAAGACAACAGTGTGGTTTTCTAAAAACTGTGTAATTTAAATACCCATCTATAAAGAAAGGACGTGGGACCAAGCACATAATGACATTGGGAGAGCGGGGGGAACGAGGTGAGGACGCTCAGAGGCCGGGGGCTGTCCCCGGACTCCGCAGTCGGGCCCGAATTGGGGGTCCCGGAGCAGAGTCGGCGGTTCGGGGCGGGGTAGTGGGTCCGGAGAGGGTGGTCGGACAGACGAGCACTGAGAACCCGCACTGAGGGCCCGGCCCGCACGGGGGACCAGGTCCGCATCTGCGCGCCGCCTTCCACCGCCGGCCCGGCTGGACACGCGCGACCCCGGCTCGTCCTCAGCCCGTGCACGCGTGCCGGGCCCGGCGTGAAACCCGCGGGCTTCCCCGGCCGCGCGTCCCCAGCGGCCGAAGACCCAGCGCGTAGAACACCCCTGCGCGGCCAGCCGGCGGCGGCGCACTGCGCTCCTCGCTAAGCCCGCCCCGGCGCCCAGCCCCGCCCCCGGCAGCCCCGCCCCCGGACCTCTCGGCCCTTACAGCCTGGCTCCGAGGCCGCGCCCAGCGGGCCAGCCAATAGGAGCGCGGCGCGCTCCGCGGCACGTGCGGCCCCGCCCCGCCAGGCTGGGTGCGTGCCCGCCGAGCTCGGCGGCAGGAGCGCGCGGGGCGGGGGCGCGCGGGGCGGGGCGCGGGCGGCGCGGCGCCGTGATTGGCCGGCGCCGCGTTCCGAGGCCGTTAACGGCGGCGGGGCCCGGCCGCGGCTCCAAAACAAAGGGCAGGCGGCCCGCGGGGCGGCGGCGGGAGGATGCCCCGCGCCCTGCCGAGGCGCCAACGGCCGCAGCGCGTCGCGGGCCGCGCCGGGGCCGCCTGAGAGCCGAGCCCGCGCGACCGGGGCCCGGCCGGATGGGCGCTGCGGGCCGGGGCGCGGACCGCCGGGCGGCCGTGAGTACGGGCGGGCGCGACACAGTTGCGCGGGCGGCTACTTTGTGGCGGCCGGGCCGGGCGGGCCCGGGGGCACCTGTTGGGCTCCGGGCGGCGGGGCGGGCGGCCTACCTGTCAGCTCTTCTGTCCGTGTTGACTTTGCGATTCGTGGGTATTTGGCTCACTCCGTCTAGGAACAGACCCCGAAGCCTCGTCTCTGACCCCGTCTTTCTTTCTCGGTGCCCCCCGCCGTGAGATGTAGAAGAGGGGCCTACGTTCCCTCACTGGGTTCCCTCCTTAACAAATACGGTCGCAACTGGGGAGGGAAATGAGGACAAAAGAGGTCTGCTAGGGATGTTTATTAAAACGGGGGGACGTTTTCGAGTTGCCCACATAAAGATGACTAAAATGCATCGTCCTCTGTATTTGCCACTTGTGGCTTTATTAACGTAGATTGCAAAAGCCTGAGCCTGGGACTTACGAAGTGGGGTCCTCCCTCTCCTGTGCTTGCCTCTGGTTGACATCTTCCTTCGGTGTCCAAATCATGTGCTGAGTTCTAGGATGCAAAGAAGGCTGAGATTCTGTTTTAGATAGGTAATGGAACGGAAGACATCAATATACCCACCCAACCTTTTCCTGTTCACTTGGCCTTTTTTCTTCCTCTATCTAAAACACATACACCTAGCCAAGGCCAATGTAGTCCCAGCTACTCCAGAGGCTGAGCCAGGAGGATCACTTGAGCCCAGGAGTTGACCAGCCTGGGCAACACAGCGAGTCCCGTCTCAAGTAAAAAATACTAAAGAAAACCAAATAAAATGTATCCACCTTAACGTGCTCTTTCCTTTACTAAGAATGTTACTCTTTCTACCCACCATCCCCTGACTTACCCAGGTCTCAAGGCTAGGCTTAGCTCCCCTGGAGAGCCTTCCCAGGTGCTTCCCCTGAGCAAGCTGTAGGTGTAACAAACGTTTGCTGAGCCTCTCCCCCGTGCCGGCAGCTGTGCTTCATCTGGCAGCACTGAGTCTCATAATCATGCACTGGTTTCCCCCACCCCCATTGGTGGGCTCTTTGGGGACAGTGATTGCATGTTTGAGGAATGCTGATACTGAGGACTCCCTAGACCTTTGTGCCCCTACCCCTTGCACCCCATGGCGTAAAGTGTCTTCTACTTGTGGAAACCCCTCAGGGCTAGGACCAGGGCAAAAATCCTGTATTGTCACAGGCACTGTAGCACAGGGTCTGGCCCATATTGGGTACTTAAAAAACAACAACAAAAAACTGAATGATCTTAATTACCAAATCGAGCAATAGTCTTTCTGTTTTTAAAATAAACTTATTTTGAAATAACTTTAGCTTTACATAAAAGTTGCAAAGACAGCACAGACAGTCCCAATATACCCCAGACCCTGCATTGCTGTGGTGCCCTTGACCTGCGTCCATTCTCTAAACTCCAGGTATTAGGCCTTTCCATTTCACAGCGCTGTAATTTGTAAAGCTGTTTCTTTACATTGACAGAAGTGTTCCCATAACATCTGTTCTTTGGTCCCTGCCTGTCTTCACTAAGTTCCACAAGCACCTGTGCCAAGGGACCGCTTCTGCAGTGTTAGTGTATGTTTCTCCCTGGGAGACCCATAAACAGAAAACGGTTTTCAATATGAAGAAGCAAAAAGGAAGTTCTGCTTTCAAACTGTTCTGACACTCTTCATTAGAGATTTGTTTGATTTAGAACCAATTTGAGGGGGGGGCCGGGTTGTAAAAACAAAAACACAATTTTTAAGTGGTTAGGTCTGATAATCAGTGACACCTCTAGGGCTGCGGTCCCCAACCCTGGGACCAATACTGGTCCATGGGCTGTTAGGCACCGGGCTGCACAGCAGGAGGTGAGCGGCGGGAGAGTGAGCAGAGCTTCATCTGTATTTACAGCTGCTCCCCATTGCTCACGTCGCCACATAAGCCACGCCTCCTGTCCGATCAGCGGTGGCATTAGATTGTCATAGTGAGAACCCTACTATAAACTGCACATGTGATGGCTCCTTGTGAGGATCTAATGCCTGGTGATCTGAGGTGATGATGCGCTGTGGAGCGGCTGTGAATACAGATTATCATCAGCAGAGAGGTTTGCACAATAAATGTAATGTGCTTAAATCATCCCAAAACCATGCCCCCCATCCCACCCCCGGTCTGTGGAACAGTTGTCTTCTGTGAAACCAGTCCTTGGTTTCAAAAAGGTTGGGGACCGCTGCTCTGGGGAATGGAAATTTTGACAAGGCGGGAGGTGGAGTGGAGATGGGAGAAAGTTCTGAATAGCTAGGATATAGAGGGCTAATGGTTCTGGAGAGGGCAGAGTGAGTTGGTTCAGGAAAGAGGTTAAGAGGAGGAAATCAATTCCAGCAGCCAAGTGACGCTCCTCCTATGTTAGAGACGCTGAGGGCTGAAAACCTGTCAGCCGTGATATCAAAATGGAAATCCTGGCGCTAACCCACTGTTGGCCACACCCCAGGAATGGGTTAAGAGCCTCCTCCCACCAACCTGTTATTTAACAAGACTTCTGCACCTGCGGGGCTTTGGGACCAGGGCCAGGGTTCCCAGTGGGCTTAGTGACGTGCTGAGCTTGCTGATGCTGTGCCCTACCGTAACAATGACAGGATTCTACTGTCATGAGGCACTTGTCAGACATTTAAACTGCAACCAAGGATCCACCTCCCTTAACATCTCCTGGGACTCTCTGCACTGCCCTGTGAATCACGTCACTCCATTTTACAGAAAAGGTAGCAGAGCTTGGCTTGAGGTCCCAGAGCCAAGAAATATATGGCACATTTTGAATCAAACCTTAGGAAGCCTCTCAAAGCAAGTCAAACAAGTCAGACTCTCAGGTTTGTCCCGGTGACAGCATCTCTCTTGCCAGGTGCTACCTGCTCACTCCCTCCTGGTGCCACCCGTCTCCCCCGTGTCAGCGTACACTGTCCTGAGCAGTGCCCCCTTTCTGATTGCTCGTCGTGTCTCTGATTTTTCCCTTGTCCCAAGATGGGGCTTAGTGTCTGATTAGGTTTTATTTAGTGTGGAATTAAACGAAGCAGTTTGGATTCCCCACGTGTTTTCTTCTGCTTCTAGGTCTAGTGCCCGTCTGTCCAGCCTGTAGTTCCTTTATCTTCCCGCTTCCTTTTAGCAAGGAAGCAAGGCACCTCTGCTAGGATGTGTCCCATGGGGTGGCTGGGGGAAACTTTGTTACTAGTGGTAGAAATAAACAAATGTATTGCAGATTCTTCCAAAAGAAAGGCTCAGTGCAAACGGCGTCAGTATCTTGCGGGTTCTAGGAGACGGTGGAGGCAGGACTCAGCACAGCAGGAAGGACAGATAGGACACGGGGCCCAGAAGGCCAAAGCACCCAGGCGACTGGGTGATACAGAAGCAGGACCCCTGGGGTTCCCCAGAGAGTAGGAGCTGGTGAGGAGTCTACAGAAGGCCGGGGAGCTTTGTCTCAGGGTAGCATCTAGGCCGCGTGATTCTCCCAGTGACCCACCAATTCCTGAAACGTGCAGGAGATGCATTCAAGTGGGGAGGAAGTGGGTGTGTGTGGAAAGGGAAGCTGGTGCTACCAAAAGCAAATCGCACCCGTGCTGTTGCCCTTTGATGTAAATCCTGCCGGGCCTGTCCACACCTGTGACTGCATGTTCTCTGCATGTGAGTTTGAAGTCAGTGCATACGTTTGGCATCAAAATCAAAAGGTATAAAAAAGTGTTCAGTGAAAAGGAAATCACCTTTGTTGCCCTTCCCGTCCCCAGCCTGAAGCCCCACATTGGAAATATTTCTGGAACTTGTCCGTCAGTGCCTGTGGCTAGTCTCTTTGGCTAGACCCGGATGATTTCGAGTCTTTTGTTCTTTCAGGCTTCTTAACAGCTTTTATCCAGTTATTTCGCACGTGTGCCAGCCTGCAGATAAACTCCTGGGAAGGACCCCCATGCGCCTAGGAATGTTGAGGGGTGTTGCCAAACAGCTGGGTCGCAGGTTGCCCTTGCCAGCGGTGTTATCAACTTTTTTTCAATTGTTGTCAGCCTGCAAGGTATAAGACAGATCAGTGTGCCTTCGGTTTGCATTGATGAGTGAAGCTGAACGTCCACTCACATGTCTACAGATACAGTGGTTCCAAGGTGTAGACTCTTTAGCTTTGTGTGCAGGTCCATAGCTTACTAGCTGTGCAACCTTGTGCAGGTTGGTTATCCTCTCTGGGCCTCAGTTTCCTGCATGGTGGAACTAATAAGAAGATACATCTCCTGCGATTGCTGTTAACTCAACGTGATTCTCATGCAGTTAATGGCTTAGACTAGGGCTGCATCGGCTCTAAGGTTCTGGAGGTCACGGCGTTTCCTTTTCCATGAAGTGGCAGTTTTATCTGTCCTCTCTGATGGTGGTGGCCTTTTCATCTTTTTCACTGCCTTTTCACTGTCCCGAGGACAGTGCCTTGCCAGTGAGTGGGGGGGGAGGCAAAGCTGGCAGCAGGGAGGCTCCTCTGTGCAGAAGGGGGAAGGGCCGCTGCCTGAGGCGGAGGTGGGAAGCTCCTGGGCCCAGGTGGCTCTGGAGGAAGGAGCAAAGCCACCGGGCAGGTGGCACTGCCACCTCCTACCCCTCATCTCTTTCCTCCCTGGAGAGATGGACCTGGGTGTGCTGGGGTGGACCCGGGGCCCCATTTTATGAGCTCTGGCTGAAGATGGCAAGGCCACGTGAGCAATGTTTCTTCCCCGCTCTCCCTGGAACCCTGTCCCCCAGGCCACTTCATCGCCAGGCCCGGCGAACGCCCCAGTTCTCAACTCACTTTGCAGCCTCTGACCCTGGCGCTGGCTTCCCTGTGTGCCTGGTGCCTCCTTCCGCCTGTGGCACCCTGGAGGGTGCGGGACGAGGAGAGTGCGCGGGAGGGAACGTGAAACAGCTGGGAGTAGAGAGCAACAGCGGTGCCGAGATGGGGTGAGGACCCAGGGGGTGGTGCAGAGGAAGGGGTGCCTCAGGGCCCCCCGGGCAGTCCACACTCCATCCCAGTAAGTGTCAAAGCTGCTTGGTGTTGGTTTTATTCTTCAATGTTTTTGTCTTTAGAAGTGTGTTAACTGCACCATATGGACATGGGCCTGATTCACGTTCTCTTAAAATAATTCGACATGCTTATTTTAGGAGAGACATTTCTGGAATCCAGAAAATTGTTTTTGCTCTGAAAACATACCCCACATTAATATCTATTTGGGGGTATGGCAACTGCCCTCCAAACTCAGGGGACACAGTGTCCTGTAGTGGACATGATTCACTTGGTGAACTGCCTGGCATTTTCTTTTCAGTGACTCCAAGGAGGTTCCTGGTTTGCTAATAGATCCTGTAAAAGCGCATTTGCACAGTGGTTGCTTGAAAACTTGGCCACGATTTCCGCAATGCATCAGTGGAAATTGAGTTTAAAAGCCAAGTTAAAGCGCGACAGGACACAGCACGATGTGCTTCTCAGTGGCCACACACCCAGGCCTGGCTACTGCCTGCCAGGACCCCCTTTGAGGGATGGTGACAGGACCGAGCCCACTTGAGACACTTGTGAGGCACCTGTGTGGCGAGACACAGCCCTGCCTTTGAAGGGCTGACAGTGCTGAGAACAGGCCAGGCCCACTACGGGGATTTGGGGACCGCTGAGACATGGGACAGGCTCTTCCTCCGGTAAGGACCCCTTGGGGGTGGGGACTACACCGTGAAGGTCTCCAAATAAGGCAGGTGTGAGGCTCTTCTGGTTGGGAATCGGAATCGGAATCGTCTTGAGGATAATGGTGACTTTTCGTGCTCGCCGCACACGGCCTGCCAAGTGGCTCCCTTAGCCGTCGTCCCCCACTTAGTCCAGGAAGCAGTTAGTGGTGTCATGACAGTTCCGGGTAAGAGATCTGAGACTCAGAGAAACGCTGGGCAGAGGGGCAGAGCTGGGGTTTGAGGTGTCGTCCCATCCACCCCACATCTGGGAGGCTCAACCTTGCTGTCAGCCAGCCCAGGAGTGGGAAGGACACAAGGCTGGGGCCCCCGGGGGTCCTGGCTGTGCTGGGAGCCGCTGGCTTTGGGCAGCTACAGAGTAGTTCCAGCTCCGAGGCCTCTGGGGCAACACAGGACCCAGTGGCTGGTTGCTGGGTCTCCTCTGGCTGCTTAATGATGGGGACACACTGCTTCTTCCCCCTTCAAACACTAGCGGTTAGAGGGTCCCCTCCCGGGAACTTGACTGTCCTCTCCTGACGCTTGTCTTTCTTGGGCCAGGCACAACGGAGTCACCTTGGGCCAGGCACAACGGAGTCACCGCTTGCCTGTGGGCCGTGGCAGCTGCCCGCGGCAGGGGTGCCTGTTTCTCAGGGCGCAGTGAGGATTAAACGGCCTGAGAATTCACGCTCTCAGGTGCGAGCACGTGTTGTAGACGGGAAGTCCCTGTCTGGGGCAAGAGTCTGATCACTCCAGGGGCTTCAGACTCAGGTCCAGGACTCGGACTGGCCAGGGAAGGCGCCGGGGCGGAGGACCCGAGTAGATGAGAATCCTTCCTGGAACCTTCTGGCGTTGGCTTGGGGCCACAGCAGGCCTGGCCATGGCCCTTCCTGGACAGCACTGGTGCAGGCCCCGGCTTGTGCGCTGCTCTTTGGGGGCCGTAGTCCTCAAGAGTGGGGACGTGTGGGTCTGGGTGGGGTGAGCCTGCAGCCACTTGGAGACCGGAGCGAGCGGAGGCTCCTCGGAGGCGCCCGTGGGTCCGTGTCTTTAACAAGCTCACCGATGTTCAGTGGCCACATCTCCTGCAAAGTAGTAGCGTTTCAGCCTCTGCTGACTCCCCCTTCCTGTGAGGGGTCTCCCGTTCCGTATTCAATCCTCAGATATTCAAGTGGCTTTTATGGGCCGGGGCACTGGGTAAAGTTTTTTTTTCCTACCACCTGGGTTTAATAAAGCCACCTAGGTGACTTTTATTTTTTAATTTCTTTAATTAATTTTTTTTGGTGCCAATGACTTGGCTCTGAACCAAGGTTGCTGCAAGCACTAGGTGACTTTTAAATTTATTTTTTAGTGAAGTGTTTCACAGTTGTAACATACTAGACAATTTAAGCAGGGTGTGATGAAGTTTAGAAGTGTGAACAGAGATGAAATTTTAAGACTAACCCCTCCACCGGCTGACTAAATGGACCCCCTCGTGGCCAAAGAAATACCCTAAAACTAAATTGTCTGCCAAGAGGAAGGAGGTCAGACATGCCTTATCATTCCCTCCTCCCATTTGGGGACATCCTTGTAACCTATTAGCAGGCCT
>CAUYSK010122864.1:0-26149 GCA_963575035.1 Avahi laniger | reverse complement strand
CCAATAAGCACAAGAAAAAAATGCTCAACATCGGCCGGGCGCGGTGGCTCACACCTGTAATCCTAGCACTCTGGGAGGCCAAGGTGGGCAGATTGTTTGAGCTCAGGAGTTCGAAACCAGCCTGAGCAAGAGCGAGACCCCATCTCTACTAAAAATAGAAAGAAATTAATCGGACAACTAAAAATATATATAGAAAAAATTAGCTGGGCATGGTGGCGCATGCTTGTGGTCCCAGCTACTCGGGAGGCTAAGGCAGGAGGATTGCTTGAGCCCAGGAGTTTGAGGTTGCTGTGAGCTAGGCTGATGCCACGGCACTCTAGCCCGGGCAACACAGTGAGACTCTGTCTCCAAAAAAAAAAAAAAAAAAAAAAGCTCAACATCGTTAGTCAACAGAGAAATGCAAATCAAAACGAGACACTGTTTCACACCTATTAGCATGGCTAGAATCAAGAAATCAGACAGGCCAGGCATGGTGGGTCATGCCTGTAATCCTAGCATTTTGGGAGGCCAGCCTCAAGTGGAGTTTGAGACCAGCCTGGGCAACATGTGAGACCCCCACTGCTACAAAAAATTAAAGAATTAGCCGAATGTGGTGGTGCCTGCCTGAAGTCTAAGCTACTTGGAAAGCTTAGGTGGGACTACTGCTTGAGCCCAGGAGTTTGAGGTTGCAGTGAGCTGTCATTGTACCACTGTATTCCAGCCCAGGCAACGGAGCAGACCCTGTCTCAAAAAAACAAACAAAAAGATAGTAACAAGTGTTGTCCACGATATAGAGAAATTGGAACCCCCATACACTACTGCTGAGAATGTAAAATGGCTCAGTATTTGGGAAAAGTCTGGCAGTTCCTCAAATGTTTAAACACAGAGTTACCATATGACTCAGCAATTCCATTCCTAGGTATACACACAAGAGAAGTAAAAACGTATGTGTCCACACAAAAACCTATACATTAAAAATTAGCTGGGTGCCACAGAGCGAGCCTGTAATTCCAGCTACTTAGGAGGCGGAGGCAAGAGGATCACTTGAGCCCAGGAGTTTTAGGTTGCAGTGAGCTTTGATGATGCCATTGTACTGTACCAGGGCAACAGAGTGAGACTGTCTCAAAAAAAAACACAAAAAACATATACAATAATGTTTACAGCAGCATTATTCACCATAACCAAAAGATGAGAACGAGATGCAGAAATAACCCAAGTGTTTGTCAATAGACGGATGGATAAAGAAAATGCAGTATATTAAACATAGGGAATATTATATGGCCCTAAAAAGGGAAACTTTGCCATTTGCAATAACATGAATGAACCTAGAGGATACTATTTCTAAGTCAAATAGGCCAGACACAGAAAGACAAATACCACCACCTGATCTCACTTATCTGTGAAATTTAAAGCGGAACTCATAGAAACAGAGTAGAAAGTGGTTGTCAGGGGTTTGAGGGTAGAGGGAATCGGAAGATTTTGGTCAAAGAATATAAAATTTCAGTTATAAGATGAATAGATTCTAGAGACCTAATGTATAGCATGGTAACCACAGTTAATAATGTGCCGTACACTTGGAATTTGCTAAGAGTAGATCTGCAGTGTGCAGATCTTCACCACACCAAAAAAGGTCTACGTGAGGTGATGAATATGTTAATTAACTTGATTGTGATACTCACTTCACAATGTATACATATATCAAGACATCATGTTGTATACCTTAAATGTATGTAATTTTTATCAAATATACTGCAACAAAGTTGGGGAGGAACCCAAATGTCCATCAATGGATGAATGGACAAAACCAAATGTGGTATATCCACACAATGGAATACTATTCAGCCATAAAAAGGAATGAAGTACTTATACATGCTACAACTTGGATGAAAACTTTGAAAACAATTCCTGTAATGGCTGCTTCCCGGAAGGCTGTGTCACGTGGAAGCTCTTAGCCTTAGCATCTTGCGCTCTAGGAAGGGAAAAATTTCCAGTCAGAATTCCAGAATACATCATTTCCTTGGAACCTCCAGCCCTCAAGAGATCCCAACATCATGATTTCAGTTTCAACACAGCTGCTCTTAGTCCTCATTTCACTGCTTCTGGTGCTGCCTGTTGTTGAAGCAGTGGAAGCTGGAGATGCAACTGCTCTCGTTAGGTGTGGTTCTCAGTCTCATAGGCATTTGCGCTTGAGGGTACATACACGGAAGAGAAATGGACAGATACAACTCTGAAGGACCTCCTCACCAAACCTTACCCTGAAGACCTTTGTGCTGTGGAGGCTAAACTTGAGCTTTGGTGCCTGAAAATTTCCAAGAAACAGTAAAGAGGGGAGTTTCATATTCTTTGTTGTTTCCCTTAAAATGGGAACAAATTAATATATAAATGGGAAAGTACCTTTACTTTACAACAAATAATGCACTAAAAAATGCAGCCTATAATTTGTATTTGCTGGTTAGAAAGGGGATCAAAGAAGATGGCTGAAATTTACATAAGCAATACTTCACAGTTTTAGAATTTTCAAATCACATGAAATAGGAAGGAAGCTTTTGGCCAGAATCCTATGAAATCACCCCTGTAAAGTTATAATCATTGTCTCCTGAATTGTTGAGGAGTCTTTTCTCCATATTTTTATTAGATTTTTACTTTATCTCCCACATTCATAGTATATTTTTTTTTTTATTTTTTTTTCTGAGACAGAGTTTTACTCTTTTGCCCAGGATAGAGTGAGTGCCGTAGCGTCAGCCTAGCTCACAGCAACCTCACACTCCTGGGCTCATGCAATCCTTCTGCCTCAGCCTCCCAAGTAGCTGGGACTACAGGCATGTACCACCATGCCCAGCTAATTTTGTCTATATATTTTTAGTTGTCCGATTAATTTCTTTCTATTTTTAGTAGAGACGGGGTCTCGCTCTTGCTCAGGCTGGTTTCGAACTCCTGAGCTCAAATAATCTGCCCGCCTCGGCCTCCCAGAGTGCTAGGATTACAGGCGTGAGCCACCGTGCCCGGCCCATATTGTATTTAGATATCACAGTTAGCCAAAAATTGAAAAGTTTATCTCCAGGTAAAAAAACATTTAAAAAAATGTATTCAGTGTATCTAATATTCAAACCGAAAACAGATTTAATGTAAAAAAAAAACAACCCTTTATATTAACAATGAAATAGGCCTTGGGCAGGGATGGGGGTTGGGAGAAAAAAAAACACTGAAATAGAGATCTAATGTTTAAAAAAAAAAACCTTTATATTAACTAACATCCTCATGGTGAGAAGTACTATATTAAATATAAACCCATTATGTTGTTTAAAAAAAAAAGAAAACTTTGAAAACATTATGCTAAGGGAAAGAAGCCAGTCACAAAAGTCCACATATTACATGATTCCATTTACATGAAAGGCTAGAATAGGAAAATCTATATAGAAAGTAGATTTGTGGTTGCTTAGGAAGATGGGGAATTGAGGGGTTAACAGCTAAAGGGTACAGCGCTTCCTTTTGAGGTGATGAAGATGTTCTGAAACCCACTGTGATAATGGTTGCACGTATCTGTGAATATACTAAAATTCATTGAATTATATACTTTATTTATTTATTTATTTATTTTTAGAGACAGGGTCTATGTTGCCCAGGCTGGATTCAAACTTCTGGGCTCGGCAGGGCGCGGTGGCTCATGCCTGTAATCCTAGCACTCTGGGAGGCCGAGGTGGGCGGATCACTCAAGGTCAGGAGTTGAGACCAGCCTGAGCAAGAGTGAGACCCCGTCTCTACTAAAAATAGAAAGAAATTATCTGGACAACTAAAAATATACATATAGAAAAAATTAGCCGGGCATGGTGGCGCATGCCTGCAGTCCCAGCTACTCGGGAGGCTGAGGCAGGAGGATCACTTGAGCCCAGGAGTTTGAGGTTGCTGTAAGCTAGGCCGACGCCACTCTAGCCAGGGCAACAGAGTCAGACTGTGTATAAAAAAAAAACAAAAAAAAAACCAAAAAACAAAAACAAACTTCTGGGCTCAAGTATTCTCCTGCCTCAGCCTCCAGAGCAGCTAGGACTATAGGCATGCACCACCACGCCCAGCTCTAACTTAAGACATCCACTCCCCCTTGACCCTTCTACCTTTGGCCTATCAATCATTCCTTTCTCACATTCCCTTTCTTCTCTCTCTAGACTCCACAGCCCATTCATTTCAATCACTACTAGTAACGTCCTCAACTTCCTTGTCACTCCCATGTGCCTGGGACAGGATCAACTTAAATGTCTGCTTTCTCTAGGCTGGCCTACACCAGATGACCCCATTGCTGAAGGGGTTGAATACATACACACAACTTCACAGATCAATGCTACCTCCAACCTCAACTCAAACTCCCTTTAGTCTCACAGTTCCTACCTTGCCTCTGCACAAACCCCACTTCTAAAAGGAGATGTCTTTCCTTCAATTTCATGAAGAAAACAAAGTTAACACCAGCTTCCTCTGCACATACGCTTCCTTACCACCTCTCTATAAATACGATGAAAGAGATTCTCTTGTCTGGTTCCTACCTCTTCTTACATACTCAGTCAAGAACACCAATATGCTTATTATCTAGTCCCACTCTTTTCTTTCCCTTTCTACTCATTCCTTCAATCTTTAACCATTCTTGAGACCCTCCCAACTTTAAAAACAAACACCAAATCACCTCTTGATCTCAAAGCCTTCCACTCCACCTACCATCTCTCTAGCCTGCCCTTCATAGTCAAGTTTCTTTAAAAAGTTTTCTTGGACGATTCTGTCAAAATGGCGGTGGCATAATTTTTGACCTCTCTTCAAATCTCCACATGGAATGTGGACAGCAAAACCAAATGCTCAGACAACATTTACAACAAAACTAGGTTACAAGGCATCCCCTGAGCCCCTAAATATATAAGAACAAAGCACCAACAGCCACAAGACCTGCATAGTATTGCTGGTGTCCGTGGAGAAGAAAGTAGAGTGGGATCTGAGAACAGGAGAACCCTGAAATAATCAATAGGTAGGCAACGGAAAGCACAAGAGGCAAAACTAAGAAGAGCAGTTGAAACTAGGAGGGGTTTTACCAAATGAATGCAAGGGCCTATGGCAGGTAGATCTGAAGGGGTGAAACGGACCTGGCTGCCAAGACTCCCTTCTAGGACAGGGTCTCATACTGAAGACAAACTCTTGAGAGGAGAATCAAATTGAGCAGAACAGGGACAGTCCCCAAAAAGTTGGGGAGGAACAAAAGCAGTAATTCACAGAAAGCAAGCCACCGTATTTTTTAACATCACAGGAAAACAAGAGAAGAGGGGGCTCTATAAACTTAGAAAAAGCTACTCTGAATCATACTTTCTTCTGAAAGAGCAGGAAAACTAATTTTACATAAAAATGAATAGGAACTATAGAAGTCATATCCCATATAAAGATTAAAAAAAAGAACAGCATTCTTATAATGAAAGCATGCCAGAAAGACATGTGCATATCATCAAAATTGCAACTCCTCACATCCACATTGTGTGCAAAGAAAAAAAAATTGCAACTATTTCAAAATTAGCTAAAAAGACATTATAAATAAGAATTAGAAAACTCAAAAATGAAATAAAAAATCAGAAAGATATGAGAAATTAATTAGGAATTAGAAATTATATATGAAATATCACCACTTGAAAGTCCCACAGGTTCCCAGATCTCAAAACATTCGAAACCCAACTCACCACTGTCCTTCTTGCAATCTCTTCCTCCTGCTATCCCTTTCTTATTAACTATATTCATCAACCTGGGCATCCCTTTGACTCCTTAATTCAGTTTCCACATTCAATCAACAAAGGGTTCCGTTAGGAACACCAGAATACTTCTCAAATCTATGTCCATGTCTCCTTTTTCAGGGCACCATCATAATGCTCCTTGGACTAACCTAACAACCTCTTAACCCCACTCCTGCCTATCTACTTGCCTCATGCCTTGCCCATAATTCATCTTCCACACTTAGGCCTTCAGTGGCATTTCTTTCCTTGCCAATGAGGATAACGTCCAAACTCCTTTACACACAGATTGGTGAACCACTATAAAATCACAATCCCCAAACCTCACTGAACACTCCATACTGTCTGGCAGTTTTTCCAATGTTTCCACTCTCCACTGACTATAGACAGTCCCTGACTTACGATAGTTCAACTTACAATTTTTCAACTTTATGATGATGCAAAAACGATATGTGTTCCTCAGGAACCATACTCTTCCTGAGATGCTGGGCAGTGGGAGCAAGCTGCAGCTCCCAGTCAGCCTCCCATTTTCTACTTATGTATTTTCAACTTAATCATGGGTTTATCAGGACTAGGCGTAACCACAGCGTAAACTGAAAAGCATCTGTACTGTAAATATTCCCTACCCCAAAACCTCTTGTACCTTTCCATTCTGTTCACTTCTGTTTTCACTGCCACCAATCTACTCCATGCCACAACTGCTTGCCTAGATTTCCACAACAGCTTTCTTAACTAGCTTTTCTGTCTCCAATCTTGCTCCTCTTGGATCAATTCTCCTCACTGCAGACAATATAACTGTTGTAAAATATCCTCAAATTTTACTGTACGTAAGCCATTAACCCAGGATCTTGTTAACATATAAATGTCTTGAGCCCCCCTTCCCCCTCCCTTCTGTTTCAGTAGGGACTAGATTTTCTGATGCAAGCATCCTCTGAACCTGACAAACACTGCTTTAAAATCTAAGTCTAATCACATCACATTTTTGTTTAAAACACTTTCATAGGCTGGGTGCGGTGGCTCACGCCTGTAATCCTAGCACTCTGGGGAGGCTGAGGCGGGCGGATCGTTTGAGCTCAGGAGTTCGAGACCAGCCTGAGCAAGAGCGAGACCCTGTCTCTACCAAAAATAGAAAGAAATTAATCGGACAGCTAAAAATATATAGAAAAAAAAATTAGCCGGGCACGGTGGCAAGTGCCTGTAGTCCCAGCTACTCGGGAGGCTGAGACAGGAGGATTGCTTGAGCCCAGGAGTTTGAGGCTGCTGTGAGCTATGATAATGCCACGGCACTCTAGCCCGGGCAACACAGTGAGACTGTCTCAAAAAAAAAAAAACAAAAACAATACTTTCATACTTTTTCAATTTCTTAGAATAAAATTGAAATACTTTGTAACCTGGCTTACAAGGTACCTGAAGATTTGGACTTGGACTCATCTCTTACAACCTAACTTCCTTGCCCTCCTATGTGCTAATCATATTAAATATTTCATATCCTCCAATTAACCATGCGATCCATCTCTCCAGACCTTTTTCCCAATGTTCCGTATGCTTAGAAAACTCTCTGCCTGGCTAACTCCTAACCATTCTTCATGTCTCTATTTAAACATCCCATTCTCTTGTTTCCAAACGACCTAAATCCAATTAGCTACCCCTGGTATGTACTCCCAAAGCACCCTATCCTTCCAGTATCATGGCACTTACTAAACATTATTCTAAGTACTTAATTGTTTTCCTCCTCTCATCCAGAATGTAAACTCAAGAGGAGAACCACATTTCTTTTACCCAGTGTCTAGTACAGCTCCTGACACAGACCAGGTACTTAATAAAGAAAAGGAACAAGTAAGCCCTTTCATGATTTGGCCCTTGCTCACTAATGTGCCTGTATTTCTGGTAACTATCCTGTCCCAACAATGCTCCAGACACACCAAACTATAATACTCCCAGTTCCCAAATGCTCCATTTTCTCTCCTGTAAGCTTTCTTGACTGTTGTTCTCTCTGACTAAAACATGTTTTGCTTAGCTAAATCTAACTTATTCTTTTCTGACTGCCTTAGATTCAGGGCCCGGCCATAACACTCAATTTAGCCCTATCTCAGCAATTGTCACCAAGTGGTATGACTGCCTGAATATTCATCTGGCTTCTTTAATAAGTTGTAAGGTCTCTAAAAACAGAAATTTTATTATAGTGTTCATTGTTCCATCTTCAAGGGTTTAACAGAGGCTAAGGTGTAGTAATAGTTCTATAAAATTTATAGAATAAAGTTAAACCTTTGCCTACCATCTAATTCTCTGTATATAATCCCATCACCAAAACACAGAACTCTGGACTCAACAACCCAGGAAATAACTACTCTGATGACATTTCTAGTAGTTTATCCAATCAAAACAAGCTCACAAGAACCTGCCTCCGGGAAACTTTCTCTTAAAGCCCCATCTATAAAATACGGGATGTTTTCGGTACAAACCACCTGGAATTCTGCCCTTGCAAAGTGTTCAGACAAATCTGGAAAAAAATGTCCAACTGGTTGGCTTCTCAACCAAAGCAGCATAAAATGAACTGCCAGACATCTTGTGGAGGACTTCAGGATGTTGTCATTCTTTTATTTGGAAACTTATTTTCTTCAGATAGGGAGAAAGGCCAACTACTTAACAGTGTAACACCTGTGGCTTGAAGAGCCTTGCCCCAAGTTTTCCCTCACTCTAACTGCATAAGACTTCTGTAACAGTTTTGTGGAAGCACAAACGAAGAATGCACAAGAGAAACAAGTAGGGCATAGTACTTCTGCTGCATGCGTTTTAAAAATGCATTTTCTGACATACACCATAGGAAAAAGAACCTATCACACTCACTTCTGAGTCTTCTGCACTTTCATAATCCGAGAGAACAGCTGAAAGAAAACAGACACATGTGAAAAAAAAAAAACCCAGAAATTATAATTACCATTTCCTGACTGTTTATTGTGGGTCAGATTAAGACACCATTTAATTCTGACATCAACCTATGAGGTAGATAAAACTATAGGCCCCACAATTTAATGGAGAAACAGACTCAAAGAGTGACTTACCTAAGACCATACCGCTAAAACCTATACTCTTATTCATCATGCTATAAAAAGTCATTTTGTGGCCCTAAATCCTTAACAGTCTAAGAGGATGTCACCGTTAAAAATAGGTAACCTGAGTTTATGTGCAAAAAACTCCTGTCAAGATGGGGTAAAATAGGCTACTCACCATCGCCCTCAATGCCATCTTCACTCTCCTAAAAGAAAGAAGACATGGGTTAGTTCTGTGATTTCCAGAGGTGGAGAGCCCAATAAAGAAATGTAGGTGGAAAAGAGAAGACAACACAAAATGGTTGAACAGGGAGACAGAGAACGGTAAATCCTTAACAAGAAGTATTCTAGACAGGTTAGGTCTCTACCTCCAGCCCCAATTATTGGACAAATATCTGCTTTCCACCCGCAATGGCATTGCCCTTTCCCCAGAACCCCCAACCTTTCCTTCCTCTTTCCTCGGGGCTCCGGATGCAAACCCGCACTGGGATAACTCCTCTTCTCTAACAAAATATATCCCAGCATCTACATCAGCTCCCAGCCTCCCACCATCACCTACACCCCGCCCCTCGGCCGGCTAGCCGTCCGGCCCCCTCCCCGCCCCGCCCGCGCGCGCGCACTCACACACTCCGACTCCTCATCAGCGCTCTTGGCGCCCCCGCTCTCCGCCCGCCGCACATGAAGGGCCCCGCCTCGGCCTCCGCGCTGTGAAAGCAAAGAGCCGCCGCCGCCCCCACCACTACCGCTGCAGCTCCCGCCGCCCCGAGCCAAGGAGCCGCCGCTGTCTGAGCCCGAAGCACCCGATTCTTCGTCCTCTGTGTCCTGCGAAGCGCGCTGCCGCCGCCGGTCCGCCATCTTAGGGAGAACGGCCACCGCCGGCTAGCTACTTACGCACCGCGTCCGTCGCGGAGGCTGCTGGGAGGCTCGAAAGCTGGTCCCGGCATGCTTCACGTGCGGCGCTTGGCCGCCCCCCCTTTTCGGAAGGCGGGGCTGGGGCGGGGCCTGCGCCCTGCGGCACGTTTGCGGGCGAGCGGGGCTTTGGCTGTCGGTGACGTAAGGGGCGTGGCGTGGCTCCTGACTTCCCTTGGGCAGGCCCAGGGCGAGGGGAGTTGGAGTTCCGCGGCCTCCTGGGTTCCCGCTCGGCCATCTTGGGCTTTCTGAGTGGAAGGCGTCGACCTGTCACAGCTTCCCTACAGTATTGGGCCTGTTTCATGCTTTTCTATTTACATTTCTCGTTATTACCTAATTTGAGGCAGGTCAATCTACTGCATTCGATTGATTGGTGAAATCAGAAATTAAGGTAAATCTCTAAAGCCGTAGTGCTGCGTCAGATTTGCCACAGTAGCCCAGTTTAAGCTAAAGGGTGAAGGAGAAACCAGTCGTCTGCAGTGAAGTCAGAGGACTTATTGTTGCAGCATTTTCCTTGTGTCTTTATTTCCTCTTCCCTCTTCATGTTTCTTCCCTCCCCAGCCATGACCTTTCCCCAGAAGTGCAGGCTGGTATGATGCCAATCTTATCAAGATTTTAAACTGATTTAAATAAAAAGAGATGGTCAGTGTAAACTATTGTTGGTTCAAAATCCTGACATGATAGGGTTACCAGAGGAAAATGTTTTGCTTTTGGCAGGGCATTTGTTAGCAATGAAAAGAATTATTATATTTTGTCTGGACCATGATGATATATATACAAGATGCCTGAGCTAAGTTAGTGCATCTACACGAGTGCACATTAATAATATATATCAAACAAGATAGAGGTCACTATGGCATAGTATAGGATTCTGTCCTGAGTAATATTTTTGTAAGTGGTATGGTTAAGGATCCTGATGATTATCGAAGTTATAGACGGTATGAAACTATAAGGAATTATGATTGCTTTCAGAGATTGAGTCAGCATCCAAACAATCTCAACTCGTTAGAGAAGTGGCCAAATGGGACAACTTTTAAGTCCAGCTTCAAAAACCAACTGCCTCAGTTCAAAATACGAGATGTATGATTTAATAAGTGTTAAAGAAAAAGACCTGGAAGATCTTATCGATCACAAGCTAAGTTGGTGCAAATAAGGCTGCCACATTTAGTGTCTAAATAAGGAAAGTGATAGTCTGCCACTTTGTCCTTCAGTTGTTTGGTCTGGGTCCAGTTTTTAAATGGACATGGGCAAATTGCTCACTCATTCAGAGGTAACTGAAAAAGCAGAACCTTTTCTTTTGAGGAACAATCATAAGATCTGTGAATGTTTAGCATGAAGAGAAGACTTGGGATAGCCACAACAATATTTAGCTATTACAGGACTGAGGAAAATAAGGGATTGATCTTTTTTCATCATCCTGGAAGGCAAAGCAAAAACCCATGGGCTCAAGTTATAAGAGATAAGATTTTGTCAACAGGAAGAATTTTCAAACATTTAGTAAAAATATATATATAGGGAAAAACAAGTTTTGAAGCAGAAGCTGGACTTCATTTGTCTGGAATGTTGTCAAGGGGAAATCATCTATCAGGGGTCAGATGAGATGACCTCTAAGGCCTTTCCAACTGTTAAGATTTTATTAACTTAGACACCAGGTACCAAGTATCGTACAATCTCCTATTTTTAAAGTTGTCAATATGTATAAGGAAGTACGCTGGACAAAAAGAGCTGAAAAATACATTGTACCTATACACAAATGGAAGTGAGTACCTTATATAAAGGGGAAAATAATGTGTTATTCTATTTAATTGTGAAAATGGATATCTTTTCCCAATCTTTCAAATACAATCAGAATTGCTTAATGCTTGCCAATAAATCTAATAAACTGAAGCAGAAGTTCAAAAATTAACAGCCACAATAGTTTATTTACAATTGAACTCTTTATAAGATATTTACAAGACAACCAATTTTACACATCAGAAATGGTATCAAAAGTATGAATTACAACACAGACAACAATATGAAATGAGCATAAAACAAAGCTAAAGTAGACAGACAAGCAATTTCTCTTTTTAATTTATTAACACTAGCTTAAACTTTGTTAAAGAAAAACAAAGAACTATGTTTTAGGAGAATTGCAGGGCTTTCAGTTGAAGATTGAATTTCACAGTGTTGTATCCCATGTAGGGAAAAATAAGACTAATTTTCCCCCCACGCTCAAACACACTGTAATTTCCCTCTCGGAACTTTGCTAATCTACTCTCCAAGCTCCTTCTCAACAAACCTCAACACATCCAAATCAAAGGAGAATTGATCTAGAAGAGGGGACAATAAAATAAGAGGTCCTCAGGGAGAGGGAGAACCAAGAAAATAGAATCCACTTAAGTCTGGCCAGATAGCACCTCATGGATTCCTCTCAGTCTAGTTCAAGTCAGAATCTGAGGAGTCCCCTGGGCAGGGCACAAACATAAAGTTAAATTTGCTAACCCATATCCAAAATTAGGAATCCAACAAATGCTGAAATCAAGTAGAAACTGAGAGGGATCAAGGAACAAAGTCAAGAGACACTGATTGGGGTCTTTTATCTTTTGGGGCACATTATAAAGGAACATAACATAGGTTAGAGTAGAAAGCAAAACAGCTTGCCACATTAAAATGATGAAGAACAAAGAAAATCTGGCCCAGTTTTTCTAGAAATCTTTCTTCTCCTTAAGGTGTGAGATGAGAGCCTCTAGTGGAATTAAGTCCTATTTCTCTCTATATCCTTGTTGCAATGACGTTCACAGAAGGTTCCCTTATAGAGAGCCCACTCTCCTAAGCAGATGGAGTTATAAATGAAAACCCATAGCCACACACACACACAAAAGGAGAAATAAGAGCAGCAAGATCATCCAAGAATACTACATGTGCTGCCGGAGTAATTCCTTTAAAAGTCAAATCCAGGGAGCACAGATCAACATCTCACAAAAACCTTTAGCAGTGGGAGGCCCCTGAGGAACTTTTCTTCTCTTCCCACAATGGTATCCCCATTCTCTCTCATGCTCCACTGATGGGCCGGCCACACATCCTACATACCTTGGCTTCTCCTCTAAAAGTGCTAATAATATGGGGACATATTTTCTTCAAGGATAAAAGCCCCTACCTTCTAGGAGATTAGACCCCTACTTGTTTTCACACAATAGTCCTGAAGACTAAAGAAAGGCAATTCCTATGTATTTAAGACCAGAGGTCTTGGCTCTATTTTCCTTTCAGATAGTTAACAGGGATCTTACACTGAGACCAAAGTGGCCTGGGAGTGCTGTCCTGACATTTTAACAAAACTGGGGGTGGGAAGTGGGGGAGGTAGGACCACAATGGTACACATACAAATCTATTTTTACAAAGTGAATGGAGAAGCTCATTAGGTACATTTGTTTGTTTCAAGATGTAGACATTTGCCAGCCAAACGAAGCACATATTTCCACACTTTCCCCCCAACCCTCCCTAAATCTCTACCCCACCAAGAGCTCAGCTAAAAGGAATACTTGAGAAGTGATGTGATACAAGGGCATCTATACAGGTTCTGGCACGCCATTCCAAATGCCAATTGCTTCTGTTTACAGCTGTGACTTGTCCCAAACTAACTATCCCCATTCTCTTTTCCAAAGATACTATTTTTATGGGGTGGAGGAAGAAATTCAGTTATCATTACCTAAGAAAATAATTGCAGTCAAACATCCCTTCCTGAATGGCTGTATCACAGAATAGTTTTAAGAGAACAACTATCCTTTCAGACATTTATCTACCAATTCTCCAATCTCTACTCTGTGAAGATGACGTGCTTCATCACTTCACTTGTTATTCCTCATCTTGTCCTAAAGCTCACGGTGAGGTTTTTTGTTTTATTATGGGGTAAAAACCACTATACCCAAACTATAAGGAGGGTACACCAGGGCAAGAAGAGTGCCATGCAGGCTCAGCTCTAAAGGCAGGGTTTGCTTCATCTTCCACATGTCTAATGAAGAAAGCCCTTTTACCCCTTTAACACAGGCAAATGTATAGAAGCAGACCCCTGAAATTTTCAAGTCTGCCATTCTATAGATATAGCTTAAGAGCTCATTTTCCTAAAAAGGGAAAAGAAATCCCAGTCACCCTCCATAATTCCAATTAGCCCAATGAAAGAGTTTTTGTGAAATCAGAGTGATGAAAACAAAACCAAAATCAAGGAAGTATGGAAGGGCATTATCAGTGAATGATAACATACATGAGGACATAGGTCACATATACAGGTCTCTGCCACTCTCTGGGAATGGCATGCTACAACTATCTGAAGACAGAGGGTTCTTGCCAGCACAGCTATTTCCTACACGTCCGGTGAGGTGTTTGCTTCTTCTGGATCTCCAACCTGCATCGGCTACGCTCATCCAACCAGGGCAGCTCAAAATTCCTGGCAAAAAAGGATGAGGAAATCAACTTGCAAAATTAAAAGGGATTCAGTGTGGACATGACAGCAACTCCAAAAACGTCAGCATGTCCTTCACTACTCCTAGCTACAACTCCTGAGTCCCAAGTTTAGAGTGTCTTTCCTGCCTCAAAGCCAGAGCAACAGTGTACCATTAAAGTAATAGAATAGTCTATTTCTAATTCAAAAAGCAATCCTAATTCCTGGTTTGGGAATCTTATCATTGCAAAAAGCTAGTTGCCCGGGTAGTCTCATCTCGTTCTTTTCTTTCTTTCTTTTTTTTTTTTTTTAAGAGACAGGGTCTTGCTCTCTTGCCCGGGATGGAGTGCTATAGCACAGTCCTATCTCACTGCAACTTTGAACTCCTGGGCTCAAGCAATTCTCCCATCTCAGCCTCCCAGCACTGGAATTACAGGTGCACACCACTATACCTGGCCCAGGTAGCCCAATGGCTATCCCTGAGACACCTGGTCTCACCTTATATCTAGGCTTCCTTAAAGTCTGAAAAGGGAGGTGCAGGCTACCTGAGAGAGGAGGAAAAAAACTTTATACTTACTGTGGAGTTAATTTTGGTAATGGTCGTCCAAATGCTACAACGGGCAAGAAGGGGGTAATCATCAAACTTTCAACTATGGAAGAAAGTCAAATGGGACCTTGTTAGTGACATAGATGGGAAATGTCTAACTATACCTGGTCCAAAATACAGTTCATTCATTCAGAGCAAGCTGTATTCTGGAGCCTTGAACCCTTTTTCTTCTTTGAAAAACCTATTCTTTTAGATAGACAAAACTTACCATCATCTGGCTCAGGGAAAAATGAGGTAACCTCAGGCTCAGATTCCTGAATTCCTTTCTTTTTATACATTCTGAGCTGCAGTCGCTGTAAAATTCTTTGTTCCCTGATCCTCTGAATATCCCATCTGGGAAAAACAAACCAGACAAACAAAACAAACAAACCCAACATTACCGCTTACCCAAAATCTGCTCTATAAAAGCAACTCACACAATCCAGATGCTAGGAAGATCCTTGCTGACTCCTCTAGACAGAGTAAAAACAAATGACTGCCTGGTTAGGGAAGAGCCATTTAGGTCTACCAGTCCAGATCATATGTTGGTGTTCCACAGAAAGTGGAAGTGAGGAAGGTTACACACAAAGAAAAAGAGGCCAAACCTGTTTACCTACAACAACTACCATTTCCAACTAAAATACTCAACCAATTGGGAAGCTAATAAGAGTGTTAAGAGCTCCACGATTCTCCACAACATGGAAGAGGGAGGTCAGGCTCAGCTGTTCCTAGGATGGACATCTCTGGCCTCACCTCTTCCTTCTCTTCTCATCCAGCTCCAGTTTTGCATGCCGCTTCGAAAACACACTGTCATCCAGGTTCTGTGTAAAGAACAGCAGCTGATAAGCTATCTATCACCATGTTACACACATATACTATCTAATTTCCAGCTTCACAGCAGCTGATAAGCTATCTATCACCATGTTACACACATATACTAACTAATTTCCAGCTTCCAGGAATATAAAATCTCTGACCTTCAGGTTCTACCTGAGTCTGTGAGTTCTGTGAATATGATGTGAACCTCCTGGTAACAGAATCAACAAAACACATACTCCTTTCCCCACCCCCACCTTTTTAGAATCTCTCAATTTCAAAATCATTTCCATAATTTTCCAAGGTAGACATCACATCAGATTGACCTCCTGAGACAGCCATAAACCCTCCCCACCTCCATACTCCCTGTAATAGTATGAGTTTAAAGTAAATATCAAATTTCTAAGAATCAAATGAGGTTGGAATATATAATTTTGTTACCGAGTAGTACATGCCAACTTTTCTACTTCGCATGAAATCTACCTTTGTTTTGAGCACTACCTAGCTATTTATTTTTTAATAAGTCACTTAATCACTCTGGATCTCAATTTTCTCTTCTTTGCTTCCTTTTTCTTTTTTTTAGGGACAGGGTCTGGCTCTGTTGCCCAGGCTGGAGTGCACTGGTGTCATCATAGCTCACTGCAACCTCAAACTCCTGGGTTCAGGCAATCCTCTCACCTCAGCCTCCCTAGTAGCTGGGACTACAGGTGTGAGCTGCCGTGCCCAGCCTGGACCTCAGTTCCATTTAACCCATCCATAGTACTACGACATATTGAAGTTACATCCCCATGTTCTATTCAGTCCCTTACTCCCTTCCATTGACAGCTCCTGGGTACCTACCTCCAAAAGGTCTGAAGGATTTGGGTCCCTTAGAGGCTCTACTGAGTGGTCCCTCCAAGAAGGAACTGTAAAAAAAAAAAAAAAGAAAAAGAAAGGGAGGAGGGGTGGAACCACTCTTAAATCCAAAGTTGCACAACTATTCACTAGGACAAGAGGTCTCTCCCCAGATAAGACAAAGTTACCAAGTGATAGGAATCCATTCTATGGCCTCGCCTGAAGCCATATTCAGTGTCCCTCCTATGGTATAAATAAAAAAATCTAAAGTGCCATTGCAGTCTGCCAAACTCTGGATCACAAAAAACCCTAAGCCAATACCTGACAATTCATATAATGGATGCTATTGCAGTTCCTGAAAAACAACTGAAATTTGTTGTCATTTTGAAGTCTATAGTAGTGTAATCAATCACACACCAAGAAATCTCACTCTCCCACATCCAATGGATGGGAAATGCAGCTCCCAACCATTCACCATCCCACCAACCTCCACCCCAGGCCCAGCCAGCACAATTCCTATTCTACTCACCAGCCAAGACTGAAGTTTCTCCTGCAACACTTGATGGCATCAGACACCCTAAATAATGCAGGAAAGAAGAATCATCTCAGTGTAAAAAGAAAAAAAGCCCATACCCAAAATGGAGGAAAGGATCATCACTGAAGTTCTCGCTAGGAAGCCATTTTGTTTTTTGAGTTGTTCTTTTGAGAATTTCTCTCTGGGGGAGGGGAAGAGGGAACAACAGACAAAAGAAAAGAAAATAAGCCCACCACTTTTTTTTTTTACACTGAGACGACTTCTTTTCTTCATTATTTAGGGTGGTTTCCCTGCAACAGTTGATGGCCAAGGATATCAAACCTTAAACTCAGAACATGGCAGGTGAGTAAAAGTTGACCCTATTTTTCAAATAAAAGATCAGCGTTCTCAAAACTTACATATGTAGTCTTCTTAAACAGCTCCCTCCTCCCTCCAACCAAACAAACTACCTTGCTGGTCCAGCCTGAGCAACATGCACAAAGACTTTGGCTTCCTTAAAACAAGCCTCTTGAGATAGGGGCATCAAGAATAAGGATTCACATGTTTATTCACAACTCAGGCTCCTCAAGGGGCTGGGATCTCCCCAGTCAGACTCCTTCGTACTTCTATGCCCACAATCTCAGAGGTGTTTGGAATTTTCTGTGCTAGGGAAGATACGGTTTTCAAAAGCAGCCAGTCACACAGAACATCTCTGGACCAAGCCATTTCTCAATCCCGGATGGGAGGTTGCTTCACAGTTTCTCATAAGTTGTTACACAGCGTTGCCATAGCAGCAAAAAGGTTAACCATTAAGGATGAACCTGTTCAACTGACTGAACCAACAAAAAATCTGAACCTAGATCAGGATCCTGGTCTATTTCATGTACTCAAGTGTGAGGCCTAATAAATGTTAGATAATTAAGAAGAGTAATCTAGCTTTCCCACTTAATTTTGTCACCAGAACAGCCAAACAAAGCCTGGAGAATACTCTTGTCTCATTGGAATAGATTTCCATCCCCATCCTGCTAGGGCAAGACACAGTGGTAGAAACTTGGGACTGCAGTTCTATCCAAGAAGGCCTCCCCCACCAGTACCCCAGTACCCGCAGTGACTGTCATAGACTAATATTACACGATTGAAGGCACATTCCAGTTACTGGTTGATGTAGAAGATAAGGGGAGCATCTCTGTGTGGAAGCCATAAAGAAAAAAAAAGGGAATGAAGACCAAGGTCCCACACCCCACACCCTTCCCAAGCAGCTCAGATATCCCAAGATAGTCCTTATTGTTTGAAAAATAGTTTGTAGACCATTTTATTTAAATATATGAACAACCAATGGGCTACTGCAATCCAAGTAAACTCTTCACATTTTAGAACCTTTGTGAAGTTATAGTAAGATAAAGTAAGACTGTTAGTCTTTGGCAGATTCCTCCTGCCCCCCAGACCGGGACATGGAGATACAGATAAATGTTTATATAGTTAAAGAGCGGAGGCCCAGGTGAAATTCCCCACCCCAAGCTGGCTCCCCAACCCAAAAATTACCATTGGCCCCTGAGAACACCCAAAGACCACCCTCCC
This sequence comes from Avahi laniger, assembly GCA_963575035.1. Lineage (NCBI taxonomy): Eukaryota > Metazoa > Chordata > Mammalia > Primates > Indriidae > Avahi > Avahi laniger. Next base: position 7,719 of record CAUYSK010122864.1, on the reverse strand, counting down.
AGGTTTCACACAACATCAATTGCAGGAACAGTCGTGCATGGCAAAGTATAAGTTCTATGCATTTCACAGCACAGAAAACCCTTCTTTCAGAGGGCATGCAAGTTGCCGCAGATTACACCCCCAAGTCTGGTGCTCTTGTGATGAGCAACTTACTGGCAAACACATCTCCCAGTGTTGTAAGCAGGCAAATACATTGAGCACATTTTGCTGTAATTCCATCTATTTGCAATGCCTGCACAGTGTCTGTCTCTGGCTGTTAACTTACTCATTCTTGACAGAACTCTGCTTTATTGATTGCACTTTTTAAAAAATGCCAAAGGCATTTTCACACTTGTTAGCTTGACCGCCACCACTAGGGTATAAGAGCAAGTGTTCTCTATGCCTTACTTGCTACAGTCTCCTCCTTCTTTGGAGAGGATTCCCGTAATGGTAACGGTGATGGGGGAGGCTGGTGCCAACGACACAAATACATTTCTGTGGTGGAAAGGTACGGCAAATCTTCTATCTCACTTGAGAAGGCTTTCTCCTTGGGATGGGTGCTGGGTCCCTTTTGGGGAGTGGAGAGTCTTGGTGGGGTGTCCACTGAAGACCGGGGCTTTTCTGGGGTTTCTTGGCTCCTCAATTCACGTTTACAAACAGTTTCAGATAAGGAACCACACGGTTCCTCTTTAATAGGAGAGTGCTTAGGAGTTTTTGTTTTGACTTTTGAAAATTCAGGAGCCAGCTTTTTAACAGGAGTCTTTCTTTCTGTACTTCCAAATGGGGATTTCCTATTAGATAGGGAAGAAAACATTATAAAAATTTATTGACTATTGAATAAAAACTAATCTGAACACATTTTGAGGCAAGAAAACTAGCTTGTTCTCTTGCCCCAAAATGACCAATATTCAGGTACCTAAATATGTTTCTGCTCATTTGGCAGTCATGAGCAGCCCCTGCTTAACAATATATATAAGAGGCCCTTAGTAAATGTTTGTGGAACAAGTGAGTTTCCATGCTTAAGAATCTCTAATAGTATCCTATTGCCTACTAGATTTTAAAAGATTCCTATTCAAGATGCTTTAACATTAGGTGCCATTACTCTTTTCCACCTACTTCATTCCTGTCAACCAGAGATCGGTCTCTACTTTTCCCCCCAACCCTATGCCATATTAATTACAATCTCTATTTCTTTTTTCTTACTGTCTGCTGGCTCTTTCTCCCACCTCTCTCCCTCCCCTTTTCTCCCCTCTGCCATCTCCTTTCCTCTTTACCAACCTAAACTTTATATTTCTTTTTCAAGATTCATCTCCTCCTTAAAAGTTTCACAGTTCTAACTCAGAATAATCTTTATTACCCCTGAATCTTACAAAACTTAGTTTATATCAGTGTTATATATGTATTTTATTGCATTTAAATTCTGAGTTTTCAAAAGTTATGCCCATTCTTATAGTTTGACTAATTTCTTTGAGTTCAAGGACAGTTCTGTTTTACTTTATGTCTACCAGTGTCCAACACAATGAAGTTTAACACTTCCTAACTTGAAGTGAACTGCTATGGTTTTCTTTAAGAAACTCAGCTGTCACATTTGATGTCCGGTCTCTTTATGATGTACTCTGCACTCTCTAATTATTACTGTGACCAAAATGTTTCTAACAGACATTTACAGCCTGCATAAGAATGTTCAAGATAGTTTCTCAGCACAGAAGACTTCATAATTCAGGCTGTAGTTAAATTATTATATTGCTATAAAAATAATTCATAAATCCCAATCCCCTCTCTTAGTCACTGGCAAAATGTGTCCTCATTATGTCCAGACAGTGTAACCAAGTTATCAGCACACCTTTTGTGGCCCTTTCCACTCCGCCCACATGAGAAAGGCTTGGGAGGCAGAGTCTGGGATGTCTCGGAAAGCTCCGGCTGGCACTCCAGTTTAATTTTCTCAGATAGCTCTGTTTCCTCTCTCTCTTCAGTTTCATAGCCCTGAAACAGCTTGTGTCTTTCTTTTTCGTTATCCTTCTTTACCAGCTGCATCCGCCTTTCCATACGTTCAATCCGAGCAAGGAGCTAAAAGAGAGAGTGGTAAAATGCAGACTTATACAAAAAAATTAAATGTAGATACTTAGCCTCATTTAGGAATGATTATAGGCTTCTGCCTCCTTCTCTGGACCACATCAATTCAAGTTATTTTGAATAGGTAGACATTATTTGAATAGTTTTCTTTAAACAATATAGAGAAGACAAGATATACTTTAATTTTAAGGGCTAACCTAGATAGGAAGAGGCATAAGGGAAATTGTAGTTCAGTCTTCTGAAGGAAGACCCTCTCCACCAGAAGGGGCTACGGCATGCCTTTTAATGGCATAGTCTCTGCTACCGCTAACCATGTGGCTCCGAGTCAGTTTGGGAGTTTCCAGAATTAACCTTATATATGTTCTTTTAAGAGGCCTTCAGGTTGCTCAAATTCTATCCTCTCTACTTCTACTCCAAAACTCTATACACAATGGCAAAGTCCAAAGAGTACATTGAGAAGGAATTAAGAGCTCATACTACCACTAGGAATGGCAGTGTTATCTGAAAGTGATATGGAGGGGGACTTCTAAAACAATGAATGCTTCATTTGGAAGAATTGTAATACAAATCAGTACCTATAAATCCCAAAATCATGATATATACATATTGCTTTGCATTTGAGATAGCAGAAAAAATTATACCTATTTATGTAAATATTTATTAAAATCAAAGTCCTTTCAATTTAATTAAAAGGGAGAACTACATAAACAGAAAATGGAAATCTATTATCATGGAAAACTTCATTAGCTGAGTTTTGAGAAAAGGTGCTAACTGTGCTACTTATACCTTATTACAAGAATTTTATCTGGGTTAGACAGTGACATTAATGCTGCCTTCATTATGTTCATTGCATCGATTTCAGTCAAGGCCAAACAACAACTGGAATAAGAGAAACAAGCTTAAGCGACATAAAGACTGCAATACACAACAGAAGCAGTGAATACCAAGTTCAGACTGACACTCTATCCTTAAGTCACCCCACTTTCTCTACCTAGGAAAGCCTGCAAAGGGGCCATTACCTCAAGAGCTGAGAAGAAACCTCCACAACCAGCAGAAAGCCCCTCCTGTCAGCCATACTCTCATTTCATCTCCTTCTATCTGTTTTGATTCACAGCGTTAGCATTACTTAACCACGGTTTGTGGGTGACATTTCCTTGATTTCTTCTCCTTCACTGGTCCTCCTCTTCCCACCTACCCCTCCCCATGTAAGGACATGATGTGTTGTAATTACAGTACCATCACACTCCTAGACTGCAGTACAGGAGCTGAGCAATGCCACCTCCATGTTGAGTAACTTCCACAAATCAACACCATGAGATATTTTAATAAGACCTGCCCCAGCTCCCATTCCACCTTGCAGAATGCATTCTCCAATAAGACAGCTGCCTGATGCGATTCATTTGGAAAGCAAACAAAATGAATAGCCCTCTGCTCCCTTGCTCAGCCCTTGGCGCACAGAGAGAGAGAGAGAGAGAGAGAGAGAGAGAGAGAGAGAGAGAGAGACTGCTGCAGCCTGAACACAACAATTGTAGAAACCATGTTTATTTTTAGGCAGCTGTAAGGTATGCTAGCACAGTAATACCCCACCACCCCAGCTTCCCTGGTATCTGAAGGAATATGTTTTAACATGGAGGTGCCCTTAACTACTGATGCAGTAAAAATAACCCTATGTAGTCATGCTCCTCAGAAGTACAAAGAAATAAAAACGACATCCCTACTACCTTAAGATTCTGAAAGAGATTTTGGGGGAGGTCTACTTAATACATTTAATAAGCTTACTTTCCCCTGATGCCTTAAAATCTTCAAGCTTCAAACACCATGCTTATACAAGGGACCTGGTCAGTGGGTTGTGTTTTGTAACTTAGATTCCTATTAAAAACTGTCTGAAATCAAAGGCAGCAATTCTCTTAGTATCATTTAGGAAAACTAAAATAGGCTTCCGTGTAAATCATCTGTACCTCTCTGCCCACTAAAAGGCCTACTACCCTCCTATCTAAAGATGCTGCAGCAGTGGTTAGAGCAACAGCTGGCTCTGTCCCTCTGCTCCACGATGCATTTCTAACGCAACAACTCTTTAATTTAACCCTTTCCATAAAGCCACCACATATGCACGTCACCCTTTCATTTTTAACCCCTCACAAATCAGGTCTTTTCTCACTCTAAACGTCTTTCCCACAAGTCTGGGGCTGTCATTTTAAATTAACCCTTTGGCACCTGAAACTCCCCTCCCCCTCCCACTCGGAGCTTGCCCTTTAACCCTTCCCTACAACCCAACGTGTGTGTGAGCTTGGCTCCCAAACCCAGCACCTAAGATACTCCTTTGCTGGTGGCCAACCTTCTTTCCTAACCAAGGGGTACCTTAACCTCCTGCAACACCCCTTCCCCCCGAGCATGCGCAAAACTCGCTCCTCGTCCCGAATGCAGATTAACCCCTCCCGTACCGTATCTCTCTCTGACTTCAGCTCCTCGATCTCCTTTTCCTTGGCCTGCAGCTGCTGCTGCTGCTGTTCGATGAGGTCCAATTGCAGCAGAAGGATCTGTTTGAGGCAGGCGGCCTGACTGGAGGCTCCGGAGCCGCCGCCACCCCCGAGAGGGCTCTTCCTCATACTCTTCCATCTGCCCTCGCTGGCCGCCAGGGTCCCGGCGGTGGCGGTGGGCGCGAGGGGTGGCGGCCCGGGCAGAGGTAGTGGTGGGGGTCCCGCCGGGTCCGAGGCGGTGGCAGCTGGGGAAGCCGCCCCACCCTTGTCCCCAGCCCAGGGCGTAGGCTCTTTGGCCGCCGCCACGAGAGAGCCCGTCTGAAGGGGCAGCACCGCCTGATACTTGGGCCGGGGGCTGCAGCCGGCTCCGGCTGCGGCTGGCTCCCCCCCAATGCCGGCTTGTTTGGTGGCTGGGGGCGGACAGGGCAAGGGCACCGAACCGCCCCAGCTCTCTTCCTGCTGCCCTGGGGCCGCCCCGGCCGGGAGTAACAAGCCCCGGCCCTTGCCGCCGCAGCCGGCCGGGGAAGGCGCGGGGCTCCCGCCCTGAGAGGAGGCCAGCGGGGGCCCCGGCTCCTTGAGCTTACGGTGCCGGGGGAGGAAGTGGGCTTCGGCCGCCCCGGGCTCGTCCTCGGGCCCGCCCAGCGCCGCAGCCCGCTCGTAGTCCAGTCGCTGCTCAGGGTTGCCGCCGGCAGGGGCCGCGGCCGCCTTGAACACTGCGGATCTCATGGTCATAGTGGTCCGGAGCAGCGCCGGGGACCGAGACGGAGGAGGGGGTGGGGAAGGGGCGAGGTGCGGGGGGTCGAGGACGGAGGAGGGGGAGGGGAGTTTGGCGGGCTCGCCTCAGCAGCGCGGCAGCAGGCCTCCGCTAGCGCGGCTCCTCCGGAGCCCGGGCGCCATCCCGCCGGCGTGCGGAGAAGTGGAGGCCGCGGCTGAGGCCCGCCGCCGGCCCATGGGGGCCTCGCCGCCGCCTCTGCTGCCGCCGCCGCCGCCTTCGCCTCAGAGGCAGGAGCTCGCACCCAGCCGCCCCCGAGCTCATCCCCGGAGCTCGCTTCGGCCCCCCCTGGCCCGGCCGGGCCCGCCTCGTCTCCCCACCCCACACCCCCCCTTCCCCGCCCCGGCCCCCCGCCCCGGAGCTCGCCTCAGCCGCCCCGAGCCTCCATTTTCCCCCCCCTCCTCAGGAGGGGGTGGGAGGGATGGGTCCGCCCAAAGCCCTCCTACTCCGGGAGGGGGGTCTGTCGCCTCCCCCGGGGGTCTCCGAGGCTCGGGGTCCCCCTCCCCCACAGTCACCCCCGGCGCCTCAGCATTTCCCTTTAAAAAAACGGAGCCGCTCGTAGCCGCCACCGCCGCAGCCGCCGCTGACCGGAGCACGCATGCGCGGGGAGGGAGGCGGGCGGGAGCGAACCGGGAGCGCAGAGGAGGGAGGCGGGCGGCGCTATTGTGAAAGGGGCAGCCGCCGCCGCCGCCGCCGCCACCGCCACCGCCGCCTGGAGGGGGGCGGCGAGGGGGCCGCGGGGCCGGCGAGGGGAGGCCGGGGATGAAGGGCAAGGACTCAGGAGCGCGCGGAGGAGCGGGTTGAAGGTGGGCTGCCGAGGGAGGGGCGAACTGGGGGAGGGTCAGGAGAAGAAAAAAAAGGGCGAGGGCGGCCACGGGTAGATGGGGAATGCGGAGGCTCCCCGGGAAAAAGAAGCGCGAGAGAATGGCGTCGAGAGGAAGGAAGGGGGCTTCGGGAGGCAGATGCGCCCTTCGTGGAAGTGCACCGAGCGCTCCACGTACCCGGCCTGCGCGGGGTGGCCCCCGCGCCGGCACCTTGGCAACGCGCCTGGCCCACGCCGGAGGGGCCCCGCACGCCTCCTGGCCAGTCAGGATCCAGGCTCCTCTTTGAGCTTGTCGGTGTTTCACGGGGTAGAATTCTAACCCCTCCACCCCCTACCCTCCCCAGCAGTCCCACACTGGTACGAGAGAGAATGAAGTTCTTTGTCTCTAAGTGATCCAGACCAGAGACGGAGGGACCTCTGGTTCCCAGAGGGAGGAGAATCCATGATGTCTGCTGCCTGGGGAGTTGTTGCCACAACCTCCTTGGGATGAAGTATTGCCAACTACCAACAGTTCTTTCCCAACGGCAATTTCCCCAGCCTTCTTAAACCACTCCTGGCATCTTCTGGAGGCTCTTGAAGGGTTGAAGCAAAGGATATCCCTGAAAGGATATATATCCTTTTACCAGAAGCAGGAATAATTTAGGCTGTTCTATGTTGAGTACTTCTTCCTGTCTCTCCAAGTTCAATTTGTATGTGTGTCTTTATTTCCAAGCAACTTTAGCCAACTAGTCCTCACAGAATTCCTCACGGAAAAACTTTTAAATGTCTTAATTGATTGTTTTTCTCTTCTGAGGTGTTCTTTTTAAAATCCACGTGGAGATGGAGAAGACTAACATCCTCTGGCCTAATGTGAAAACCTCTAATTAAAACTGTGTCCCTTCCTTGTAAGCCTAAAGCATGAAGCACTGGAAATTTTAAACAAATGGGTGTGAATGTGCTAAGAATGTATCAGAGCCCAGCCCTCTTCTACCAGAGTGGCCTCAGATCTGCAAGGGAAGTGTTGGGCTTAGGGATACCAAGGAATGGAGGGGGTGCGGTGGGCATATAGAATATGGCGATCTCTTTCAGTGTCAAGACTTTCTATACCATCTCTATACTGATAACTCCCAAATTTATATCTTCTTCCTGGACTCATCCCCTAACTCCAAAATCATATATCTTACTGCCTGGTATACATATCCAGTTGGATGTCTAATAGGCATTTCAAACTTACATCTAAAATCAAGCTCCTGAATTCCCCCACCCAAATCCTGCTTCTTCTCCTACCCTTTTCCTCTTTTTCTGTCACCCCATATCTGATGAATCAGCCAATCCTGTTGTCCTTCAAAACATATATCCAGACCGGGCGGGTGCGGTGGCTCACGCCTGTAATCCTAGCACTCTGGGAGGCCGAGGTGGGCGGATCGTTCTGAGCTCAGGAGTTCGAGACCAGCCTGAGCAAGAGCAAGACTCTGTCTCTACCAAAAATAGAAAGAAATTAATTGGACAGCTAAAAATATATATAGAAAAAAATTAGCCGGGCATGGTGGCACATGCCTGTAGTCCCAGCTACTTGGGAGGCTGAGACAGTAGGATTGCTTGAGTCCAGGAGTTTG
>CAUYSK010122863.1:0-16529 GCA_963575035.1 Avahi laniger | reverse complement strand
TTAAAAGAGAATTTTTTGGCAACATACAATCTAAGCACTTTGTATCCAGGTTTTTAACTAGAAAATGAAAATGGTTAATTGCTTGGAAATTTCTATAAAATATTTGCATGCTTTGGTGATTTAATTTGTACTTCAGACTCTAATTTTTGATAGTCTTTTGAATTTCAAAAAAATCACTAATCATGCATTATTTTCATAACTTGTTGAGCATTTATCAGGGAAATCTGTTGACAACCTAAGCAACATTTTAATTCCAAACAACAAGAACATATGCGACAGACCATATCTAAAACAATAACGCAATTTTTAATTATGCAAAGAAATGGTATTTTTTATTCTGCTCAAGTCATATGGCACTGTCGTCAATGTTTACAAAAGTTTCATCACCACATGGTAATAATGGGATGGCTGATGTGCAGGGGCTCACTAACCGCACCTAGGCTCATTTATTTGTTTTACCTAATAGCTGATCTGGAAAATAATGATGAAAAATACTGAACCGATAGAAAAATAGAGCTTGATTGAATGTTCCATGTACCACAAAACAATTGGCATATTGACAAATTATTCTGAAGGTGTTTTCCATTGAAAATGTGCATGTAGTGAGAATAAATGGAAAAATACTAAAGAGGCGATCAAATGTCAGGTTTGTGAGAGAATAAATTTTATAATTTGATATGTGTTTTGTTTTAGAAATAACAGCAATTCATTTGCAAGCGATTGGGAAATATAAAAGACGTTTGTTTTTTTTCCATCTTAAAATGTCTATTATAATGTCATAAATGTTTAAAAACTTATGAATCTTGGCATTAGATCTAAATTTATTTTTCTTTTCTGACACTTCCAGCTTTGTGATCCTTGGAAAGTAAGTTCTCCGAGATCGAATATTCTTATTTGTAAAATAAGGTTAATGTGACCCATGTCACATTCGAGGTTGTGAGAAAAATCAAATGAATTAATACATATCAAGTATATTAGTGAAGAACACTACAGTGCATGGTAGTTATCTTTATCATCATTAAAGTTTTACATCAAAAAATTGGCTTTTATTTATGACAAAACATAAAAGACGTTGAGGCCATTTCTTCTATAGTGTAATAGTTTCTATAAGCCTGTAGTTGGTAGCTGTCCAGATTCTTTAGGACACATCTCACCTTATTTTCATTCTGCTTCTCTGCCCCTCTCAGGGGCTTGTGAAGAAGTAAGTGAACTGATGTTATCAAATGCCAATTATCTGTGAGATATTTTCACTTCCTTTTTCTGTTTGCTCTTCGCAATAATACTTTTCAGTCAGTACTATTAGATCTTTTTAAATAAATGAGCAACTGAGCATTGGAAAAGGCAATGACTTTTCCACAGTGATACAACTCATCAGTGGTACGCCTGTACTGGAGCCAAGGTTTTCTTCATTGCATAACCCATTCTCCCATTCCTCTTGCACACTACTTCCAAGATTGCTATTCTTCCATCTTTCCAACTTCTTTTTTTTTTTTTTTTCTTTTAAGAGACAGGGTCTCACTCTGTTGCCCAGGCTGCCAGGCTGCTGGGGTGCAGTGACATGATTGTAACTTCCTGCAACCTCGAACTCCTGGCCTCAAGTGATCTTCCTGCCTTGACCTCCTGAAGTGCTAGGATTACAGGCGTGAGCCACTGCACCCCGCCCCAAATTTCTAAAAGGAAGGAAAGAAACATTTTGGGAAATATATAGGCAACTAGTGTACTTTCTTTTAAGCATTTCGCCAGGTTTTTTACATATATTATGCTGATTCTTACCATGACTCTATGAATCAGCCATTTTCTTCCTTGTTGTGTCATTAGGTCACTATTGGCTACAATTAGCAGAAAGTAATTAAACTCACAAGAGTATAATAAAAAAAGGACACCGTTTTACATAGCAATGTGCCCAAGAGTAAGGAGAGGAATGATGATTGGGGTCCACCACCTGCAGGATCCACTGTATCGGTTCTTGGAGCCAGTGTGTGGTATGTACGCATGCATGTTGAGGGTGGAAGGATGCTGACAGGCCTTGAGATTTGACCGATGTGAAATCCAACTAATCCTGAGCATTTTACTGCTATTATCTTCTCAGGATTAGTATCATCTAGATTAAATAAAGAAACCGAGCCTCGGCTATGTTAAAGGGGTTGTTTGAAGTAATACAAATCATAATTGGTAAATCGAGCATTCAAATTCAAATTTTTCCAATGTGAAGGCTGTACTTTCTGCAGTGACCACAACATTCTTATTTCATGTAAATGCTGATCCATTCATCTACTTCAATTAAACTATAGGGTAAATTTTCACTTGTTCATTTTATGTGAAGACTTATTTATTTATTAATTATATGAACAATATATACAAATACAATCTAGTTGGGTAGATTAAAATATTATTATTTTTTCTGATTCATTGCAACTTCTTCGTGTGTCCATGCTCATGAAAAAATGCTAAAGATATTAAAAATTCTTTAAATTTGTGGACCCATATTTTCCTGGTTCTGTAACATAGATTATATTTTCCATATTTCTTTGTACATGCTCAACTTTACATCACAGCTTAGTTTTGGCTTCTTTTCTAGAGGTGCAAAGGAGCCAACTCATACCAGCTCACAGAACTAGCATTTTTTCCAACTCTGCTTTCAGTGACATCACATTGGTGGTGTGAATTTGTCTATGGTAGAAGTATTTATAACACAGAAATTGACGAACACTACAAATGAGAGCTTCTTTCTTCCTCCTTCCTCCTTTGCCCATCTCCCAACTTCTCCCGTCCCAGGAGAGCCAACTGTTAAACTTTTTTGAGTTCTTCACTGCTCTTAATTATTTTGCTAGGAAGCCTGCTGACATATTTGGGAGATTTGTGAAGAGTCTGCATCTAGGCAATATAGGACATCCTCCTGTTTCCTAGAGATAAGCTCTGACTTTTGGAAATGATTTACTTTCTCTGAGGCTGTAAACTTACGATTCAAATTTTTTTTATTATAGGATTTATTAATTTTCTCATGTTCTTTATTTCCATGAAGAGACCTTGTGATAAAGTTGACTTTCTTCATTTCTTACTTAGGTGCTTATCTTTCTACACGGGACATTCAGCAGTTTTCAAGTTCGACTCAAGAATGTTTTGTTTGCAATGTCCCTGTTTTTCAAAAAGTGCCACTACATTTTAAAACATATTTATAAATAAATTGCTTCAATTTGATTTGAATAACCTTTCAATAAAGGACAATTTTTAAGGGGAATTTTTACTTCTGCCATATTAACAGTTTTAAATGTTAAACATGCACAGCTCTTATAAATGTCATTATAACAATAGATCTATATACATAATCCAAAGCATTTTTATAATAATTCCATATTTAGAGCCACAGTTATAGATGCCAGTGTCTCCAAATTATACTCTATAAATCCCTTGGCATTAAAAAATGATATATTTTAGAATGCCACATCATAAATTTTGGTCTAAAAATATCTTTGAGAACCAAAATGATGAAAAGTAGTTATTTTATAGAAAATCTTCCTATATGGGTAAAATAAAAATAAATCTTTGTGTACTTAGACATGTGCAAGGTAATGCGTTTAGGGAAAATCAATTCTACTTATAAGGCATTTGGCTCCATGAGAGATCTCTTAGTAGAAAAGGACTGGAAGTACCCAGTTCTTTTTTTGTTGTTTCCCTTTAAAAAAATTTAATGTACTTCTACTATTTGAGTGATCTTCACATCAATAGCCATATTTAATGAATATATAAAAATTAACCTAATTTTTCTTATATTTTTTAAATTAATAAAGCATTATTATCTATCTGCCATGTTATATAAGCATCATTGGTGTGCCTCAAGAAAGAAACATAGAAAAATGCCATTGGACAGATGACTTGATTGAAAAAATGTGAGGACAGGGGTATGAGTGAGAATAATAAAAAGCAGTTGCATGTTTTATCCTAGAAAGCTATAGCCTGGGGGAAGGAATAGCTGAAATTTAAAATCTCATCATTGAAATGGTATAATGAACACAGGTTATTCCATGAGTTGAAATAGGTTAGAATGAGGAGAAACTTCTTGAAACCACATTATACAGTGAATGGGAAACCCCTGGAATTTTTTTCTTGTAGAAGGGATAAAATTTGAAAATAGGCTCAAAAATTATTCAAAGACTGTTCAGCCTGTCTTGAATGTTCAACCTCTTTTAAATGTTAAAACTGTTCGGCTTGTCTTAAATTAGTAAGGTAGTGTATTTAGAGATGTTTTAACTAACCATGTATGTCAGTGGTTCTCAAGTGCTAATGTGCCTCAGAATCACAGTGATGTTTGTTCAAAAGGGAGACTTCTAAGCTCTAGAACAGATCTACTGAATTGGAAGTTTCGGTGATTAGGGTTCAGGAATCTAAATTTTAACAAACACCAGAGAGATGCAGCAGAGCCATGGACCACTTCGAGAAATACTGCTTTTTATTGATGTTATGAAAGAACATCCTAGTATGCTTTTAAAGAGCATGACTACCTCCTACGAATGTATGTTCTGGAGCTTCTGTCGGCTCCTGTTACAACGATCTACCACTGACTCATGGAACAAGTCCTGTGCTGTTAAGCCTTTTGTCTTTTCTCACATTGTTCCCTCTTGCTGAAATTCCCTTCTCTCCATGTTTATTTATTGAGGTCATATTCATTTTTCAAGATCCGTTTTACGACTGACCTCTTCTGGGAAATCTTCCTCAGTTCACTCAGTCAAAATCTATCTCTCAACCCTGTGTTTCCGTAAGACTTTGAACATACAGCATTTATCACAATGTACCCTGTCCCTGTATAGAGTTCTTTTACCTACCATGTAAGTGCTTATCTATCAGCCAGAGCAAGGATTGGCAAATTACAGTGGGCAGGCAAAATCTGGCCCACTGCCTGCTTTGTAAATAATGTCTTATGGGAACACAGCCATGTCCATTTGATTACGCATCGTTTAAGGCTGCCTTTGTGCTGTAACAGCAGAGTTGAGTAGTGGCAACAGGGATGAATGGTCCTCAAAGCCGAAAATATTTACCATCTGGTTCTTTAGGGTTTGCCAACCTTGAACTAGAATGTGTGGTGTATTATGTACTAATTATGTATTAACACTTAATAGGATGTAGAGATTTCGTACTTTTCAAGTTATAAAATAATTGGTGAATGGATGAAAAAAGAGTTGGGAAATATCTGTTTATTATACCAATGGAGGAAATATGAACATTTTTTCCATTCCTGCCTTAGTTGGTTTGAGTCCATCTCCTTGGTGGTGGTGGTGGTCTTCATTGTTCCAGTAGTACTTTCTGTGAAGTTAGAAAGTGTTCTATATCTACACTGTCCAATGCAATAGCCACTAGTTACTAGAGTGATTGAATAACTAAATTTTAATTTTATTGATTTTTTAATTAGTCTAAAGTTAGTTAAAATATTGTAGCTAGTGGCTACCATATTGGACAATGTGGATAGAGGCAATAATAAACAGATTTATAAATAATTAAACCTAAAGACAAACAGCATGCAATGAGAGTGAGAGGGAGAGAGAAATTAATTTAAATCATGCTATGTAATCTAAAGGAGAGCTCTGAAGCCTCTGTTTTGTTAATAGTTATGCACTCAAAAGACACTTTTTGTGATCCCTAGCTGTGTTTTGGCTTAGTATCCTTAACATTCAGATGCGAAGAAATTAGAAAGAAATTCCAAAAGTTAGAATAAAATTCTTACAGATATGATTTCTCTTCTCATATTTCCATTTTTTATCTGTCTTGAGTATGTAGGAACCACAAAAACTTTCTTTTTGTGGTCTTTCAGCATTTGCATTGATAAATTGGCATCAATTATTCAAAGAGTAAATGATGTCAAGATAAAGTGAAAGAAGGAAACTAGGAACACTTATAGCTTCACATATAAATTCTACGTGTGAGTATGTGTGTTGTGAGGGTGGGCATGAAACAATGAGAAGAGACAGAGAGAAGAAGTGGGGAGAGACTGATGGAGAGCTTTGGATGCATTATCACTGGTAGTGAAGAAATGGAGGGCTCTCCTGTTTCACCAACTTAGATAGTTATCACTGCTCCACTTGTGTTTACTGAACTTTAATTAAACTTCCTTGTTCACACAGACAATTTGATAAGAATTCTACAATTGTGGAAAAGTACAAATTCAAGGAGTTGATTATGAATTGATGTGTTTAAGCCTGTAGACCTGCTTGATGGCAGAGAATAGAGACCAAGCTAGCATATGATGAAATGGAGTAGTTACCCTTGAAGTTGATTTGCGTGTTTCTTAAACTGCTAAACTAAAATAGGATATGACTCTAGTAAAAAGAGTTCCTTTAGCGCTAACTGCTAAGACAGCTTGAAATTCATGTGCCTGGTATAAATCGATGACATACCTCCCTAATCTCGAAGACCACCCCTCAAGCTGCGAAATTCCATTGTGATCTATTTTTTTTTATTCTGTAAGACTTACATTGGATTTTGTATTTTACATGATTAGAGTTAAATAAAAATGTTGAAGAGGCAGGTGCTCAGTGAAATTTCCTTCGGAAGCTCTAACCTCTGGAAGGGAAGTATGACCTATCAAAGATACAAGAGAAATTAATTGATTATGTTAATACAGTCTCTCAAGGTTAAGGACTGGTGTAAGAATCTTGAATCTATTACTATTTAAAAAACCAAATGCATTCTTTGTGTGGAATCCAGTACAGTATCTCAAATTAAGAAAAAAGAAGTGACCATCTATGCCTTTATTTGAGTCCTGCACTCTCTCCTTCCCATGGCTTCCATAAGAATGTCCCTGGGCCCTTGGGGAATACTCCCTGGCTTCTGTATGTTGGGGTAGGAACAACACACACAGGGTGGAAGGAAAGTGTTTCTGATGTTACCCTGCAGAGTCTGGAGAGCAATAAAACACCAAAATAATAATCATTGTGTTTTTGTTTTAGTCATTTCAATATGATGTTCAGGCTTTCTTAGAGTTTTGTACTCTTCAAACTCAGTAAGATATATACATAGATATTTAAAATGAAGTGCTTTAATCTCCCCTACATTACTTTAACAGAGGAGAGGAAAGGAAAACTCTGTTTTAAATGGGTCTGTATGCGCAAGAAGTGACAACTCCTAGTATTAGATAAATTCTCCTTTTCCAATATGAAGATGTTTAAATGAGGAACGGGATAACAGGACAATCTCAATAAATTTTTAGAAATGTAGACTAAGCATCTCTTTAACTTATGATATTTAATTTGTTAATGAAACTACACAATAAAGTTTTATTAAATATATATCATTTTGTCCTTCACTCACATTTTATGAAATCATTTTCTTGATTTTTTTAAAATACGTCTTCTACAACTTTGTCTAAATCACCAGTGTTATTTTAGTTATCTAACCCAGATTTATAATATCATAACTTTCTACTGAAGGATTTGAAATCTAGTACTTTTTGAATCTATGTATGATTATATTCCAAGTCACAAATTTTCATTCCTGTAAAGTGAGAATTTCAAAAATTGATCCTGTGGTATATATTTGTGAGTGCCACCAAACTTCACTGCTACTTAAAAGATGAGGTTATACTGCCTTCAATATTGAATAAATGTGTGTTAAATTTCTTTCTCTCTTTTTTTACTGAACTTATTAGGTTACTTTGTATCCCAAACTATCATTACTTGAGGACATTGCATGTCGGTCAATGTGTTTGCCTGAAAGCCCTTTATTTTTCAAAATAAAGTAATCAGAGATTGCCCCACAACATGCGACACTGTGCGAAGACTTCCGTTGTTATGATTTTCTGACAAGTGAAGCAAACCTCTGGTAATTTGCCTTTCCATGTAGTTTGCTTATGAAACGATACTGTGAAGCTGTGACTTGTAAAAGTTAGTATACTGCATGGAGTCAATTCTTGGATCAACTAGACTCTACCTTTGTCTCCATGACTTTCCCTTTTGTCTATTTTTCCCAGGTTGAGCAGCTCTCCTGTAACTGGTATCATGTCTTCAGTTGTAATACATTCAGTAAAATTACAGCCAAGGTTGGCCAATCTGGGAGACATTTGACCTCTTTAAGATGACTTTTTATGACTTCTGTCTTAATCTGCTGGGTTCACGGTTTGACAGCTTAACTGATAGAGGAAAATCTTATTTCCCACTTGAACTGAGAGTATGAGGAATCCTTGAAGAAGAATGGTTATAAATTATGATCTGGCTCACATAGAAAATTTTGTTACCTACATGTCAAATGCTGTTGGTTTTGTAGGTTTTCCTAGGAGTGAGGAGAATCAATCATCTTCCATCAGTACTTATGGACTGGATATACCCTGGGGCTAAGCCATATATTTGTAGGACTGCAGAGATAGAATACAACATATGGTCTCAAATATTAGCACTTACTACCTTTTTCAGGAGATGTTTATTGAATATCTTCTCAGTGTCAGACACTGTGCTATGTGGTTACTACATAAAGAAGTATAAGTCAAGTTGCTCATCACTTCAAATAGTGGTTCTCAACTGGAGATTATTTGCCTCCCAGGGGACATTTGTTAATGTTTGGGACATGTCTGGGTATCACATCTGAGGTTTGTATACTGACATCTAGTATCATCTAGTGAGATTTAGGGATGTTTCTAAATATTCTACAATGCACAGGACACACCTCCACATGCAATAAATATCCAGCTATAGTGCCACAGTTGAGAAACATTGACCCAGATGTTAAGACAAACGTGTATAAATTTTAGCATGACATAGTAAGTACTCTAACAGAAGTAGACATGTAGTATTAAAAAAAAAACCCAGCCCCATTGGAAAGGTTATTTTTATCCAGTTGATATTTATTTTATATGGTGCCTATTATGTACTGGTCTGGGAAATGTTAAAAATTCTGATAAGTACTTTCCAGAGTCAAGTAGATGTCATGTCATCACTTTAAGAAGTCCAGGTTCTGTACATTGGTTCATTTTAGCCTTTATTGCACAGATTCCAAATTCCTAACAAGAAACAGAATTTAACTGCAATGTGGAGAATATGAAATTAAATTAGGGATTCAATGAACTCATTGAATTTTGGAAATGGTCAAAATATAGGCCAACTGCAGGTCAGCTTTCTATATCTCAATAGTTTATTGTCTTAGGAAGGAAGTTCTAATTTAGTAAATCGTTGCTTATGGTGAAAACAAACTTTTCTACTTCCTGGAGACCAACAAAATATTTTTTGATTAAGAAAACTCAAAATCAAAACCCAACAAACTTTGTATTGGAAGTAAGAAGAAAAACAAAATATAAAATTTTAATATGAATTCCTACATGCCAAAGTAAGGTAATTCTTTATAACTGTGTGTTTCTTTGTTTCTTGAGTTGTGATTTTGGCAGTCTAGGCTAGTTCATCTAAAAATTAAGCACAAATAAACAAAAGTGAATTGTTTATAAAAACTCACACTTTTCCTGAAGATTTTTTATAAAGAGTCTTTCCCATTCTTCTCTATTTTTTTTAACTTTTAGCATTGGGGAAAGAAAATCCAAGGACCATTCACTTAATTTATCAAGCAAACACTTAAGCAATTTGCTGGGCACTAGGAATAGAAATGAAAGCAAGACATGGTTTTTGCACACAATAGGAATATATAGTTAAAGGTTATAACAAAGGCATACATATAGCCACGTACACACCAGAATTTCTAGGACTGCCTTAATGTTTAATAATCTGACCTAATGTTTCCCTAAATATATTTGTATTGATCAGACCTGTGGCTGTGCTACTGAGAGTCAGAAAATTGTGCCATCAATCAACCTTGGAGGTATAAGAAGGCTGCACAGATTAGGAAGGGATATTCTAGTGAAGAGATGGGGTGTTCGACGGCATTTTGTAGTATGAATGAGCATCACATTTTTCATAAACAGCAAATCAGTGCTCCTCCGCTGGTTTTCTGGAATAACACTGGGAGCTGAAAGTGGGGCTTCGATCTGAATTTGAAGGACATTAGAGGATATATTTAGAATTTTAGGACTTATCCCATATGCAATTTAGATAGCTAAATTTTTAAGGCAGTGAGAATAACATGATTAGGTTTTTGTTTCAGGGAGAGAATTCAGACGGTAGTTCAGATGATGGATTAGATAGAAGGAGAACTAGAACAACAGAAATTAAGGAGGCTATTGCAGTAGTCCACATGCCAAAGATATGAAATAAGCCAGAATGTGAAATTACCCAGAAGGGGATCTATTCAAACAACATTTTCACCACGAATCGAAAGGAACTGATGACCACTTAGATGCCAGGAGTGAGAAAAAAACAAAAACTTGAGAATGATGCCATGGTTTTAGCTTGGGTGACATGGAGAATACAGAACAGACTAAAGAACTGTTCTGAGAAAAAATGGCTTTTAGTTGCCAGTATAGTTTAAGGGAGCAGGTAGAAAAACCTGATCCGGCCTCAGGAGAAATGTTAGAGTGGAAATCAGGATTTGAGAATTATTAGCAACTGCAAGTGGTGGTTCTGACTCTGAGAGGGTATGAGTCAGTACCAGTACTCCAGAGTAAACAAGGTGGCAGTTGACAGATGTTTAAGGGGAGGATCTAGGAAAAGGAGCCAAGTGTGTGAAATTAAATTTAATTAATTAAAGAAATACAGAGAGCTTCCAGGAGAGTGTTGTCTCAATAGTCAAGATTAAAATAGAGGAAGGCTGGAAGTGAACAACAGTCTCAAACTTTGTAGAACATCTAAGAAAGGTAAAGACTATGAGAGAAGCTTATGGATTTGGCAACTTAGAAGCTATTGATATCATTGACTGTAAAATTTTCCACAAAATTTCTGGATAGACACCAGTTTGTGGAGTTAGGTTAGTTTTGAAGGGTTGCTGTTTATTTTAGATTAGTTCTGTTGAAGATTATCTTTCAAACATTATATGCTAGAAAGTATTTCTTCCCTGACTTTTTGTGGTTATCATCTGAGTGGTTTTTTTTTCATCCAAAAGTATATAAACCTATATAAAATAGAATAAGTATATAAACAAGGACTTCAGAGATTATTTTATCTTCCTAACCAATTCGGAGAGGAGGAAATCAGAATAAAAAGGTTAAATGTCTTGGCCAATGTGTGCACACAGTCAGTTGCAAAACCAAATCTGGGATTGATCTCCTAATTCCTGGTCTGATACATTATCCATTACTCCGTGAACAGAAAGATAGAGGTCATCTCTATGTAGAGAAAAACAAATGAGCTGTGTCATTGCTGAAATGTTCTGCATGGTTTGCTGCCATCTGTCTTAAAGCTCAATCTGGACTCCCAGGAACTGAGACTGCTGAGCTACATTTAGATGGTCCATGTGGACAGAGCATGGAAAATCTTTTATTTGGAGGGTTTGGTTATTTCCATATATGGAAAATAGGAAATACAAAATATTTATGACAAAATTAAGAGACTAGAGCTATGGCTTTTTTGAGGTCTGACTTTGACATCCTGTTTTGTATAATTCTGGACCTCTATGTCTTTTTATTAGACTTGCTGTATTTTATGCATATTAAAGTGTTTTCAGAGTACAATAATAAAAATTAGTTTTAGAGGGAAAAAATTAGAAAGCAAACAGGGCACTGGAATGGAAGTTAGGCAACCTGGATTGAGACCCCAACTGTAATATACTATGTGCCTTTTCAAAGTATTGATTTATTATGTTGAAATTGTCAAAGCAAAGGTGCTAAAACTGTCTATGCAACAAAAAAGAAATATAAAACTCAGAATTATTTTTTAGGCTTATTATTTGTTGGTGTAATGACACAGTTGAAATTAAGACTAGAAATTAAGAATCCTGTAGGTTAAAGAAATATATGCCATTAAGGTTATACAAAAATTATCAGAAGAATTGCACCAAATGTGATCGATAAAATGCTTTTTCTTGACTGTTTTTTAAACACTGTTTCCAAATTATTTTCAATATTATTCTGGAAAGTTTGGAGAAAAAGCAAATGATGTATTCCAAAAAATAGGTGCTGGTACATTGCACTTTAACTTCCCGCTCCGTCCCCCATCCCCAGCCCCGCCACCCTTGTTTTTCCTGAAAGTCGCTTTTAAGACTAAGATGCTTTCATCATTGTAAGGAATCACTCCAATTCTATATTTTCTTTCACTGGAACTTTCTGAATTTAATTTTAAAGGGATCATAAGATTTGTCTTATGTATGTCTTATGTACGTCTACTTATGTAGGGCTTTATGTTCTAAAGGTGCTCCTTGGAAATACAAACGTCACATGAAAAGCTAGAAAACTGATGCTAGGAATTATTTTTATGAATTCACTAAAGTGTACCAGTTATTGGCAGATCTTTCTGGGTAATAAAATAGTTGTCATCTCAATCTGATGACATAAAACAATTCTCTGGAGTCCAAATGAACTCCTTCACCAAAGATGACTGTTGAACTTTTAATAGTTTCTGAAAATGAATCAAACATTTGTTTGTTGGAAGCTTTAATATAAATTTCTTCTGTTTTATTTTATCTGAGCATTTTTATTGAATTTTACTTTATCTGATTTTTCTGACTCTTCTGTTAGAATGGTTTTACTTGTAAGTTTCACTCAAGTTGACATTTTGATAATTTAACACATTAAGGAAATTCCTACAAGAGAGGCTTTATTCTTTGAAAAATAAAATATTGGCAGAGTACACTGAAGGGACGTTTTTAAAGTGCATTTGATTTCTTTTGTAGCTTGATAACATATTTGCTGATGTTTGGTGGCTCCCAAAGCCATACTTTCCAGTACATGTCCAGATGAGATTTGACAATGTTGCAGTACCTCTTTCTGTATCTAGATTTATGTATGCAAATTAAGTTCTTGGCAGTCTATGAATACCACTCAACTCTCGTCTCCCAGCCTAGCAATATGGGACCCCCCAAAAAAGTGCTTTCTGAAATGATAAAAGAATCTTTTCCACAGCAACTGAAGCTTCCAGACCACACACAGTCTAATTTGCTTTGTAAAATATTGTATTTTACAAAAAAACACACGTGTACATATAAACGTTTTTGTATCACTGTATTACAGGAATTCTTCTAAATTACACACACACATGTCTGTGTGTATAGATATAGATACAGATATAGATAGATGTAGATACAGATATCTTCATTGCATTTGTTAAGATTGCATCCCTATGATATAGGAACTATTATTAACCCTGTTTTCCAGATTAGGAAGCTGAGAAACACAGAGGCTCAGTAACTGTCTGCAGTAGCACAGTCAGAAAGAAAAGGCAGAGCCAGAGTTCAACAAGACGGTTTGGCCCTAGGGTCCCGAAACTTTACCAATAAACTGTGCTTTGCAGCTCTAACTTAAATGGGCAAAATATGATGTTAGAGTATAGTTCCTAGTTATAGAGTATATTTTTCAGTTTTTGCTCAAGCCAAAATTCTGTGATATACTATTTTTTTTTATTACGAGAGATACGTATATTTTTTTCCCTTTCTACTAGATGTAAACTAAGGTAAGCCACTCTGATATAGGCAAGGAATTTAGAGGATATAAGGACAATATAATACAAACAAACTAGTAAGCAAATTGAGAAATTTTTGCATTCTTATCAGGATAAAAAAAAGGCATAGTTAAAAGGAAGGTATCAGTACATCCACAGGAGTTCTTGTCCCCTGTCCTGTTGCCCCACTCTGGGCCATGCTCTTAGATGTAGAGCTGCTGTGAAGCTCTCCCTATTAGCTTCCCTAGTGCTACTCATGGGAAGTCTAGAGGGCAATGTCAGAAGTGTCCCTGGATAAAAGTTAAGAGAATATGAATTGTTTTTTGAAAATGCAATTCTGGAATTAAATCCTTTTCAAATGTGCCTTGATTATAGGGAAGAAATGATGAGCCATCTGATCCGTTTTCCAGGTAAAGAGATAACCAGAGTGCTATACCTCCTCCTGCTGAAAAACATGACAAGACACTGACTAGAACATGAAAAGTCAAATGACTAGTATGGAACAGATCCTGGAGGGATTTCTCTTGCTCCTGTAAACCCATAGCCTGATTTTATATGGTGTTCTTGTACTCTAGGATGGGCAGTTAAGGGCATTGAGCCAAGCTGGGGTCATATAAGAATCCCTGAGAATCTCTCATGCTAACTATTTACAGAATCAGGGCCAAGATCCAATTATTGTTGTGTGGTTGTTGCAATTACTGTTGCTATTATGGTGGCACTTTTCAGAACAGTTAGCATCAGTGCTGTGCTGAGGGAAGCATAGTCAGATAATGGCTTTCTCCTTGCTTTATTGATTCTCCATTTACAAATACACATTTTTTTCCCTATATTCTCACAGTATATATCCCTCTTCTAGACACCAAAAATCCATTGTGCCGTGTTATAAACCGGTGAAGTACTCTTCTCAGCTCTGAGGATACAAAGATGAATAAGAAATCAACTTTGCCTTAGAGAAGTCTATAATCTAGTGGCAAAGGATGCTTGAAAAATAAGGCAAATAGTACTTGGAAATAAGGCTATATTTTATTCCATCTGTTTATTTGTCAGCCTCCATAATTAAATAGTGAAATGTTGAAAAACAGGGCAAGTGTCTTATTCATCTTTATATTTCCAGTGCACATAGAAATCTCTCCACAACTGAATCAGATGAATACTTAAATTATTATATTTAGTTAAATGTACAGTAAATTAATATTTAAATTTTACTGAATTTTTATCCATAAACAATCATGTGACCTCACGCAAGTCATTTCAGTTTTCTAGAACCATCATAAAAACTTGATGAACCATCATAAGAGGGAAAACAAAATTAATTCAATAAGAAGAGTAACATTTTGTGAAAGTAGAATATTAATAGCTGTAATACTATACAGAATCTAAACAGCATGATGCTTCATTCCTTTAGAAATTTTCATTTTAAGATGAAATTATATATCCAGCAAGCATCTGATATAGATGATGACTCAGGCACTGTGGAGCCAGAATACAGAATTATAAAATATGGGCACATAAACATTGAAATGATCCACATGGAGGAAATTCACATGCAATTGACTTTTAACTATTAAAGAATTGTGAATTATAGAGTCCTTTTTCATTTTCTCCATTTTACTTATCACTTTTGGTCATTGCCAAGCTTACCACTCCTGCAATTGAGTAGAACAAAAAGAAAGCTAAAGGAGACAAAACTCCAAAGAGTCAATTTTATAATTTTCAACAACTGAGTCATAAAGAGAAGTAGTGGGGGAAGATGCTGAAACTAATGGTTTAAAGGAGATTTTTAAATTATATGTAGATTTCATTCATGCGTGAGTATCTGAGTTTTCAGTTACCCAAAATCTGTAGTTAGCTTTTATTTCAGATGTTAATCTACAGATTGGGAACGTACACTGCTCTCTAGCACTGGTATTTGTTTTGATATCAAACACAGGCTTTCAGGGTTTACATTAAGAAAGGAAGGAAAAAAACTTAGTTATTCAGAACGACAAAAAAAGCTTCTTTGGGGAGAAAAAAAGAAATTAGTGATTTTTCTGGACTACAACTAAGTAACAAGAAAGTCAAATGTGTCATTCGAGGCCGGGCGCGGTGGCTCACGCCTGTAATCCTAGCTCTCTGGGAGGCCGAGGTGGGCGGATTGTTTGAGCTCAGAAGTTCGAGACCAGCCTGAGCAAGAGCGAGACCCCGTCTCTACCAAAAATAGAAAGAAATTAATTGGACAGTTAAAAATATATAGAAAAAATTAGCCGGGCTTGGTGGCGCATGGCTGTAGTCCCAGCTAATTGGGAGGCTGAGGCAGTAGGATTGCTTGAGCCCAGGAGTCTGAGGTTGCTGTGAGCTAGGCTGGCCATGACACTCACTCTAGCCAGGGCAAGAATGTGAGACTCTGTCTCAAAAAAAAAAAAAAAAAAAGAATTTATGAAGAAGACCCCCAAAGCAATCATACCGGCAACAAAAATAAACAAATGGGACCTGATCAAATTAAAAAGTTTCTGCATAGCCAAAGAAACTGTCCTTAGAGCTAATAGACAACCTACAGAATGGGAGAAAATATTTGCTTTCTACACATCCAATAAAGGGCTGTTAACAAGAATCTATATAGAACTTAATAAAATCAACAAGAAAAAAATCAAACAACCCCATCAATAAATGGGCAAAGGACATGAACAGCAACTTTTCAAAAGAAGACTAATGGCCAGCAAACATATTAAAAAGTGCTCAACATCTCTAATCATTGGGGAAATGCAAATCAAAACTACAGTGAGATATAACCTAACTCTAGTGAGAATGGCCCTTATCAAAAAGTCCAAAAACAACAAATGCTGGCGTGGATGTGGAGAGATAGAAACACTCATACACTGCTGGTGGGACTGCAAATTAGTACAACCCCTATGGAAAGTAATTTGGAGATATCTCAAAGAGCTAAAAATAGAAATACCATTTGATCCAGCAATCCCACTACTAGGCATCTATCCAAAGGAAAAAAAGACATTTTATAATAAAGACACCTGCACAATTCACAATTGCAAAGATGTGGAAACAACTCAAGTGCCCATCAATACCTGAGTGGATTAATAAACT
>CAUYSK010122861.1:0-22294 GCA_963575035.1 Avahi laniger | reverse complement strand
CATGGAATCAGCTTAGCTCACAGCAACCTCAAACTCCTGGGCTCAAGTGATCCTCCTGCCTCAGCCTCCCGAGTAGCTGGGACTACAGGTGTGTGCCATCACACCTGGATAATTTTTCTATTTTTAGTAGAGACAGGGCTTGTCTCAAACTCCTGAGCTCAAGCAATCCTCCCGCCTTGGCCTCTCAGAGTGCTAGGATTACAGGCGTGAGCCACTGTGCCTGGTCGGGGATAGTTTTCTTGTTTCTTTTTTTGTTAAGATGAAAAATGTTAAGAATTTCGGCAGAAAACTAAGAATTCCAGGCCAGTTGGGGTGGCTCACACCTATAATCGTAGCAATTTGGGAGGCTAAGGAGGGAGGATCGTTAGAGGTCAGGAGTTCAAGACCAGCCTGAGCAACATAGCAAGACCTTGTCTCTACAAAAAATAGAAAAATTATCCAGGCATGGTGGCGCATGCCTGTAGTCCCAGACACTTGGAAGAGTAAGCCAGGAGAATTGCTTGAGCCCAGGAATTTGAGATTTCTGTGAGCTACGATGATGCCAGTGTACTCTAGCCTGGGCAACAGAGTGAGATGCTATCTCAAAAACAAACAAACAAAAAACCTAGGAACTCCAAAAAGAACCAATGGAGAACTGAAAAATACATTAATTTAAGAAGTCAGTGAGGGGTTTAAAAGCAAATTAGATCTACGCAAATAGAGTTTTAGTGACCTGGAAGATAGTTCAGAAGAAAGTATTCAGAATGTATAGAGACAAAAGGCTGGAAAACGCAGACAGGAACCTAGGAGACATAGGCATATGGTGAAAAGGTCTAACATACATGTAACCAGAGTCTCAGCAGGAGAGGAATGAGAGAATAGGGCAGAATCAATAATGGCTGAGAATTTCCAAAACTAACAAAAGTCATCAAGTCACAAACCCAAGCAGAAATGCAAACCCCAAGCAAGATAAATGCAAAGAAAATCACACCAAGCATCATCAGAGCAAAAGCACTAAACACCAAAGAGAAAAAGAGGATCTTAAAAGGAGCCAGAGGAAAATAAGACTGATTATGTCCCAGGGAAAAACAATAGAATGACAGCTGCCTTTTCAACAGAAACAATGAAAGTCAGAAGGGAACAATTGGCTGGGGCAGTGGCTCAAGCCTGTGATCCTAGCACTCTGGGAGGCCGAGGCAGGAGGATTGCTTGAGCTCAGGAGTTGGAGAAGGGAACGATTGTTTCAAAATGCTTAGTATTTCAAAAACAAAATAAATGCCAACCTAGAATTCTGTGCCCAGCAAAAATATCCTTCAGAAGTAAAATGTATGACATGTATGCGGCAGTAAGGTGAGACTGCATATTTAATACTATAGAATTGTTTAAAAAATTTAGGTGTGGGCCAGGCGTGGTGGCTCATGCCTGTAATCCTAGCCCTCTGGGAGGCCAAGGTGGGCGGATTGTTTAAGCTCAGGAGTTCGAAATCAGCCTGAGCAAGAGCGAGACCCTGTCTCTACTAAAATTAGAAAGAAATTAATTAGACAACTAAAAACATATAGAAAAAATTAGCCAGACATGGTGGCACGTGCCTGTAGTCCCAGCTACTCAGGAGTCTGAGGCAGGAGGATCGCTTGAGCCCAGGAGTTTGAGATTGCTGTGAGCTAGGCTGACACCACGGCACTCTAGCCCAGGCAACACAGTGAGACTCTGTCTCAAAAAAAAAAAAAAATTTAGGTGTGGTATTTAGGCTATGTCAACAAAAAGATCCATGTTTCAGGTACACACTGAAATATTTATAGATAAACTGATAAAATGTCTGCCCTTTGCTTCAACACCACAGGAATGCGAGGAAACGGTTCAGAGAGCAGCTCAGACCTCAGGTCAGGCCTCCTCTGAGACCCAAAGATGTGGGACGCCCCAACTTGAAGGAGGAGAAGTCTGGGAAGAAATGGAAGTTATCGTGCCACCTGGTCAACACGACCTGAGCCTGCAAGAGGCCTGAGCAGATACCTTGAGAGACGTCAGCCCAAGACTGGATCCCTGGGGCCAAGACTCTCAGAGCGATCATGAAGCTTCTGTTAACCGCAGCCTTTCCTCTCTGAACCTTGTCTTAACAACGAATCGTACCAGGACATTGCTGGATGGTGGAGCTAGAGTTTGGACGCCCCCAAAGACCTGGTATCCAGAAGGACAAGCACAGGGACCTGGCAGATTGACTTCAGGACATTTTCACTATATAAGGAATTCAGTACAAGATAGACTATAGGAAAATGTCATGCATGCCCATTTGTGAATGCAGCCACAAATGCAAAGCAAGAATGAGGTTCCTGACTGCATGGCACTTGAGCAGTTTCTTTTTATTTAATTTAATTTTTTATTGAGGTAAAATTCACATAACATACAATTCATTATTCTAAAGTGAACAATTCAGTGGCATTTAGCATAGTCACAGTGCTGTTTATGCAATCACCACTGCTGTCTGGTTGATTCCAAGACATTTTCATCAACCCCCCCCAAAAAAAATCCATTAAGCAATCACCCCCCATTGCCCTGACTCCCCTGCTTTCTGACTTGAGCAGATTCTTACTGCTGAAACTTTGCCAGCAATTCATGAATGAGAGATGTAACAAGACCATCAGATATGTGGAGACGGTCCTGGAGAAGTTGCTAGAAAATGACAGGGAACCAGAGTAATGGGGCAGTGGGGCATTGTGACGCTGGTGGAGAGGAGAGAGCAGCAGGAGTAAGAAACCCAGGAGGTGCTGCCTGAGGGAAAGAAGAGGAAGGTGAGGTCCTGTCAAGATCTTGGTCAAACCTCTCGGCTCTTCAACCTAGGGTGCTCCATTGATGAATTTATCAAGAACCATTAACATTTTTTCTTAGCCAGGCGCAGTGGCTCATGACTGTAATCCCAGCACTTTGGGAAGCTGAGGTGGGAAGATCACTTGAGCCCAGGAGTTTGAGACCAGCCTGGGCAACATAGCAAGACCCCATCTCTACAGAAAATTTAAAAATTAGCCAGGCATGGTGACACACGCCTGTAGTCCCAGCTATACAGGAGGCTGAGGCAGGAGGATCCCTTGAGCCTAGGAGTTTGAGGTTGCAGTGAGCTATTATGCCACTGTATTCTACCCTGGGCGACACAGTGAGACTGTTTATTTTAAAAAAATTTTTGTTTTCAATCTTGCAAGGACTTAGCTTGCAGATAGGAAGCAGAAAGGAGTTGTGAATTCAGTCTCATAAGCATCTAATTGATGCTTAAACACCAGCATTGACTAAGTTAATTCTCACAATTATTACCTCCATTTTACATATGTGGGAACTGAGGATTGCAAACTTAAAGCGACTTGTCTAAGGTAATTCAGTATCCACCTGGCAGAGAGGAGGCTGGGCCAGACGTATATCCAGAATCAACCCTTCTGACCCCACCCTGATGTTCCCAAGACACAGCAGGTAAGGTCGTGGCACATGTGGAGGAGGAAGGGGTGGCTGAGCCCCTTTAGGAAGGGAGGAAAAGAGGCACCAGTTTTGTCAGCTTCTTAAAAAGTTAAGCATATGGCTTTGGTTTGAATGTTCCCTCCAAAACTCATGTTGAAATTTAATTGCCATTGTGGTGGTATTAATGGGGGGTGGAGCCCTTTTGACGTGATTAGGCCATGAGGGCTCTGCCCTAATGAACAGATAAATCCTGTTATCACAGGAGGGGGCCGCTGATGAAAGGGTAAGGTTTGCCCCCTCCCCTTCCCTCTTGGTCTCCCCAGATGCTGGCACCTTGATTGATACTGGACTTCCTAGCCTCTAGCACTGTGAGAAATCAATTTCTTTTCTTTATAAATTACCCCGTGTGTGGTATTCTGTCATAGCAACACAAAAAGGACTAAGACAGAAAATTGGTACCAAGAAGTGAAGTGTTGCTATAACAAATACCTGAAAATGTGTAAGCAGCTTTGAAGTGGGTGACGGGTAGAGGCTGGAAGAACTGGCAGAGCAGGCCAGAAACAAGCCTAGATTGCCATGAACGCAGCAGTAAGGACAGCTCTAGTGAGGGCTCAAGAAGAAGACAAGAGCTGTCAGAAGAGCCTAAAACTTGTTAAAGATTACTTAAATAGTCACGATCGGAATGTTGGTAGAAATATGGACAGGAAAGGCCATTCTGATAAGGTCTCAGGCAGAAATGAGGAACAAGATATTGGAAACTGGAGCAAAGGGCTTCCTTGTTACAAAGTAGCAAAGACCTTGGCTACTGTCCATGCCCCAAGAGTTTTATGGAAGGCGGAATTTAAGAAGGTTGACCTAGGGTATCCGGTGGAAGAAATCTTTAAGCAAAATATTGAAGGAGGCACATGGCTAGCTTTAACTGCATACAGTAAGGTGTGAGGGGAAAGAAATGACATATAATAAAAAGAGAAGTACAGTGAAAACATTCCGAAAATTTTCAGTCCAGTCCCCTCTTGCTGTCTTGCTCTCTCACACTCTTTTACCCTTGCACCTTTGGCCATGGGATGGCACAGCAAGAAGGCCCTCGTCAGATGCCGGCACTTGATATCAGACTTCCCAGCCTCCCGAACTGTCAGAAATAAATTTCTTTTCTTAACAAATTGCCCATTCTGTGGTATTCTGTTACAGTAACACAAAGTGGAGTAAGACACATACGCTTACCCTATTATCCTTCAATTCCATATACAAAAGTATATGTTCACAAAACAACTTATAGAAGAATGTTCATAGCAGTTTTATTTGGAATACTGTGGGGCAATAAAAAGGACCACAACTGGAAGAATCACAAAATAGCAGACATAAAACATTACATACTGTATGATTCCATGCATATGAAGTTCTAGAATAGACAGAGCTGGAGAGACAGGAATGAGACAGCAGCTGTCTATGGGAGGTGGGCATTGAATATAAGGGGCATGAGGGACCTTTCTGAGGCAACAGAAAAGTTCTTTATTGAGGTTTTAGTTGCCAGGTGTACCTTTTATCAAAACTTATTAAGTTGTACACCTAAACTTAAATGCAATTTCACTTTTAAAAATTACCTCAATTTAAAAAAACAACTTTTAGAAAAGAATAAATGGAGAGGCCATTGAACATAGTAGTCCGGGCAGACCCGTGAGGAGACTGAGCAAAGCCTTGTGGCTGCCCTAATGAAGAACCACAAACTCTGAGTCGCTTTAACACCAGAAACGGACTCTCCCAGTTTGGGAGGCCAGAAGCCTGAGATGGAGGGTGCCGGCAGGGTGGGTTCCTCCTGAGAACCGTGTGGGAGAGTGCGTTCCAGGCCTCTCTCCCAGGGCCTGGGGGTTGCTGGCAACCTTTGGGGTCCCTTGGCTTCTGCTGCATCACCCAACTTCTGCCTCTGTCTTCCTGTGGCATTCTCCCTCTGGGTGTGTCTGTGTCCAAATGTGCCCTTTTTATAAGGACACTAGTCATCATGTTGAATCAAGGGCCCACTGTACTCCAGTATGACCTTGTGTTAATTTAACTCATTACATCTGCAACAACCCTATTTCCAAATAAGCTAGTTTGTTGTCATCAAGTGGAGCTTTGAGTGAGTGGATGCTGTGGCATGAATTGACCACCAAGTCCAAGGTTAGGTCTAGGGAAACAGAAATGGGGTAAGAAGCAATGTCATCCTCTCGGTGGGTTTTCTCCTATGACTATTTTATTCATTCAACAAAGATGTCCCAGCAATAGCTCTTCCCCAGGCATTGACCCACCCACTGGGCTGCATGGGTGAAGAAGAAAGAGGAGGGCTTTGCCCACATGAAAGCAGATGCCAGACAAGTGCATGCCACAGGGCAAGCTGCCTGTGGAGCTGGGCCGGCTAGGACTGGCTGCAGACCTTGGGGAGTAATGATGGTTTCCTGGCATCGCCCCCCCAACTCCAGGGCTTACCCATGCACAGTCTCAGGAGGCCACTTCCTTTCACCATCAAGCATCCTATTAGAGAGGGGGAGCAGGACCCTCAGGACCCTCCAAGAGCCCCTTCATTAGGAGGCTTGAGAGCATTTCCTGAAACCCCTCACGGGAGATGCCCAGATGAGATCTGGCCAGTCAAGATTTTCACTTGAAGTCTTCCCATGGCTTCCTTGGGTGCCATCTCTTCCACAAATGGACATTTTCTGAATCTCTCGGGGCTTCTTCCTTTCTGACCCATGGAGACGCTGAGAAGCAAGGCCTTCTGGTCCCCCATAAGACTGGCTTTGCTGAGGAGACAGCAAAGCCAGTTGTTCACTGCTAGCTTCTTGGAGAGCTGAAGCACCTAATTATTTCCACAAGAGGGAAGAGAAGCCTGCCAAAGACCCTTTGTCCCAAATCCTCAAGTCCATGACACCCATGTTGCAGGAGTCAGGGGCTTCCGCACTCCCCCATCCAGGCTGAGGCTTCTCTTTGGGACAGACCGTAGAGTGTAGCAGGAGCCTCGAGCAACTCCAGAGGAAGCAGGAATGTCCCCTGGGAGGACCCACAAATCCAGATCTCCTGAAGGAAGACCCCAGAACCACTGGGCCAGTCCCGAGCCTCCCAAGTCTAACTGAGGCTGTGAGAAAGGCCCTGCACTTTGCAGAATCATGGCTAAGATGATAAATTTTATGTGGTTTTTTTTTTACCACAATAAAAAAACGCACAAAAAGAATTTCTGCCCATCAAAAGACTCAGACAAATAAAAAAGAAAGAAAGCCTTCATAATGAGATACCACTTCACAACCACATTCATTGGGGAAAAAGGAAATAAGGACTGTTGGTAAGGATGTGAAGAAATTAGAAGCCTTCTACATTGGTGGTGGGAAGGTAACATGGTGCAGCCACTGTGGAAAACAGTCTGGCAGTTCCTCTAAACATTTACCTGGAGTCACCACAGGACCCAGCAATGCCACTCCTAGGTACAGACCACAAAGAACTGAAAACTAGGCCGGGCGTGGTGGCTCATGCCTGTAATTCTAGCACTCTGGGAGGCCGAGGCGGGAGGATCGCTGGAGGTCAGGAGTTTGAGACCAGCCTGAGCAAGAGCGAGACTCCATCTCTACTAAAACTAGAAAGAAATTAGCTGGACAACTAGAAATATATAAAAAAAATTAGCCGGGCATGGTGGCGCATGCCTGTGGTCCCAGCTACTCGGGAGGCTGAGGCAGGAGGATCGCTTGAGCCCAGGAGTTGGAGATTGCTGTGAGTGAAGCTGATGCCACGGCACTCTAGCCTGGGCAACTGAGTGAGACTCTGTCTCAAAAAAAAAAAAAAGAATTGAAAACTAGTGTTCAACAAATGCATGTATACGAGTGCCCATAGCCAAGCTTTTCACAATAGTTAAAAGGTGAAAACAACCCAAATATTCATCTACTGATGGGCAGATAAGCAAAACATGGTCTATCCGTACACGGGGATATTATTCAGCCATATAAAGAACAAAGTACTAATCCATGCTGCAATGTGGATGAGCCTTGAAAATATCATGTTCAGTGAAAGAAGTTAGACACAAAAGACCACATATTATATGATCCCATTTACATGAAAAGTCCAGAATAGGAAAATTCACAGAGATAGAAAAGAGGTTACAGAATGCCTAGAGCTGAGGATAAGAGGCAATGGGGACTGATTGCACATGAGTGTGGGGGGTCTCCTTTTGGGGTAACAAAAATGTTCTGCAACCAGAAAGAGGTGATGGTTGTACAACATTGTGGATGTATGTAATGCCACTGAATTGTACTTTAAAATTGTTAATTTAACATTATGTGAATTCTATCTCAATTTGAGAAAAGAAAGTCCTTGTCATAAATTTGTTTAATATAGTTACAGCCTCAGCATCCATTTTTAGGCTGCCATAAGTCGTCTGAAACCCAGACATACCCTGTCACCTTTGGCCTAGATAAAACTCCCCCGTCCCATCTGGTTGTTTACAATATAACCCACTTGTTCCTTGTCTCACTGACCCAAAAATCCAACACACCCCATAGCTGCTGACCATAATAAAACCCAATGTCCCACACAAGTGCCCCTTTCTATATGTTTTCTTTAAACCAGCTGATCCACAAGCCCTGCAGGAAAGCTGAATGTCTCTGGGATCTGTGAATAATAAATTTCTTCAGTTTCATGCATTTTCTTTTCACCTCCTCATTGCGTCTCACCTGACACACACCCAAATCTAACTTTCCCACTGGTCAGGGTGCTCCTGGGGAGTGGTTATCTTGGCTTGTGGCCACTCTTGACGGAGACAACTCAGGACCAAATTAAAAAGAAACCATAACAATAAACCTACAATAGCCCTCTTGAAAGCAAACAGATTTAACTGTGATAAATGTTACAGGACTTTCAGTTTGAAATCTCAGTTTGTGATGTGCCAGAGGAGACTCGACAATCATAGGGGCCTGAGTGGTGGCCACACAGGTGTGGTCACTGAGTAACACTTCATTGAGCTGAATACATCTGTCACACGTGCTTTTCTATGTCTGTGTCTAGCTCACATAAAGGTTTTGAAAAAGATTTTCAGGAAGAACGTGTTTTAAAAATGCAATAAATTCCTGTTGTCCCCTGCACCTCTCAGGGAAGCCACATGGCCAGGGTATTAGGAAATGCTCTCAGGTCTGCACTTACCAGTTGGGTGGCCTGCACATGCCTCTCAGAGACTCTATTTCCTCATCTATAAAGTGGGCATCTGAAGACTACAGGAGGACAATGCTATTTGACCTTGTGCCCTGGCTCAGCTGTGAGCACATGCTAACAGTGAAAATCATCTTCAGGCCTCTGTCCATTCCTCCTAGGAAATTTGAGCCCTGTAGACCTGCTTTTTCACTTGGGATATGTATTGGTCAGGGTAGGCTAATTGCTGTAGCAAACAATCAGCATCTCAGTGACTGAACATAATAAAATTTACTTCACAGTCACGTTGCAGTCATTGGTGGGGGTACTGGGTCAGAAGTGCAAGTTCGTAGAATTCACACCAAGAGAGAGAGAGAGAGAGAGAGAGAGAGAGAGAGAATGAGAGAGAGGTGTTGCCTTGCTCCCCCACAGGGCGGATGTAGGGGATGCACCCCCTGCATCAAGAGGCCAGCTGAAAGATTTTGGTTTGATAAGAGTTAACAGTTCGTCTGAGCACAGCAGTCCCATGGGCCTGTGCAGTATGGAAACATACAGGGATATGTGTAACTGCCACCAAACTCTACTCTTGCTTAATACAAATCTAACTTTGTAAATGTCACTTCAACAAAGGGGTCTTTAATGTTCCTAAGATTTTAGATTTGGTTGCCATGTCCTATAAAAAAAACCTCCAAAAGAAATCTGTAATTCTTGGCTAGGTGCGGTGACTCATACCTGCAATCCTAGCACTCTGGGAGGCCGAGGTGGGAGGATTGCTTGAGCTCAGGAGTTAGAGAGCAGGCTGATCAAGAGTGAGACCCTGTCTCCACTAAAAACAGAAAAATTAGCTAGGCGTGGTGGCACAAGCCTGTAGCCCCAGCTACTCGGGAGGCTGAGGCAGGAGGATCGCTTGAGCCCAGGAGTTTGAGGCTGCAGTGAGCTAGGCTCATGCCACGGCACTCCAGCCTGGGCAACAGAGAAAGACTCTGTCTCAAAAAAAAGAAAAAAGAAAAAGAAACCTGTAATTCTGACTGGTTATCTCACTTGCTTGTATAAGTAATGTTCTTCAGCTGCGCTTTATGAATTCTTAGGCCATGTAAACGCTGGGAAGCTTTCCCTGGGAAACTGAAGAGGGTGATTCCTGCTCACCTCTTCTCCCATATACATGTAGGCACTAAAAGGACTACAGAGTTCTTATTTTCATGAAAACGCTGAGAATCTTGGCTCAACTAAGGGAATCCCTCACTCCTTTTCCAGGCAGCTGGAAGGAGTAGCATTCATTAGCCATTGACTGTGGTGAGGAGGAGAGAGTGTGGCTCCCCTGAAGGGCAGTGGGAACCCAGAGAAGGGTCTCATCAGGAATGGAGAGGACCCTTTGAGAGATGGGGTTTGCCTTTTTTTTTTTCTTTTTGGTGGGCCCTAGCCTTGTCTTAGAGGAAAATAAAATCGAGCCACTGCACTGTGGGGACAAAGCATTCACCAGAAGGCAGTTATCTTCAGAACAAATATCTGATACTTGACCTTGTACCCCAGCTCAGCTATAAGCACAAGTGAAGAGATCCAGGCTGGTAAGGTGACTCCAGTCCTGAGTCAAACCTTCCCAGCTGAACAGGACCAGAGGTATCTGGCGGACTCTCGCCACCACTGCACTATCTCCTGCCACCGCACAGCCAGGGCTGGTGACTCTGTGCAGCCGCCACCACAACCATCTGGCAGGAACCGCAGAGCTGAAGCCTCATTTGCCAGCAAGGCACAAGGCAGGTGTGGAACCACAGGAAGAAGACCAGCCCACTCCACTGCAGGACCCACTGGCCCTTCTCTTCCCACTACCCCTCATCCTGACTCTCTAAGCCCAAGCCTCAGCTCCCTTTCACCCTCCCACAGATGGGTCCTGGGGGCTGTTCCTCGCCTGCTCCCATCCCCAGAGCCAAGGCAGGAGAAAGGTCTCCGCCTCACCTGCATTTCGCCTCCTGAAGGGACTCCAGCGACACCTGCAGGTCTGTCAGATACTTGTGCTTTAGGCTCTGATAGGACACCTTGAGGCTGATGTGGAACTTCTTGACTTCTTTCACCTCTTCCTTCACCTTCTGCAACAGCAGGTTTCGTTGCTGAGCCACACATTTTGTCTCTGACAACTTCCCCTGTTGCAAGCTCAGGACGTGACTCTCTAGGGTGAAGTGTCCGATGACATCGGGCAGGTTGGTGGGCAGGCAGTCTTCCCTACCTGGCTTGGGGGACTCGGAAAATGAGGCCTTCTCACTGGGCTGCTCACGATTGTCTAGGTTACTTTCTGCTGTCAGCACTAAGCCTTTGGGCCTGCATCCTTCCTCCAGCTCCTGGAGCTGCTGGTGACACTGGCGGAGCCGTCGCTCAATCTGGGCAATGGTAGCAGAGGCACGCTGGTTTACCTTCTCGAAGGCCTGCCGGATGTGCAGGGCCTGGTGCCGGTCTGCTTTGGACACCAGCTTGAGGTAGCCCACGGTGTTTTCGTCCCGGATGGCCTTCTCCACTCTCAGCTGCTCTGACAGGTAGAGGATACGGTGCTTGACGCCATCCTGTAAGTTCCGGGCAAGCTCCCTATCTGAGAGGCTGCAGTGGCCACTGGGGCCATCTTCACTGGACAGGGACCTGCATGAAGGCACATTGGAGGGGAGGGTTGCACTTGCATGCTTGGTGTATTCTGCCTGCATCTGGAAACAAGAAATCATAAAATAGGTACTCTATGACCTGCAAATAGTAGCAGAATTGGACACATCATGACTTCACTCCATAAAAACACACATATGGGCCGGGCACGGTGGCTCACGCCTGTAATCCTAGCACTCTGGGAGGTCGAGGCTGGTGGATCATTTGAGCTCAGGAGTTCGAGACCAGCCTGAGCAAGAGTGAGACCACATCTCTACTAAAAATAGAAAGAAAGTAGCTAGACAACTAAAAATATATAGAAAAAATTAGCCAGGCATGGTGGCGCATGCCTGTAGTCCCAGCTACTCAGGAGGATGAGGCAGAAGGATTGCTTGAGCCCAGGAGTTTGAGGTTGCTGTGAGCGAGGCTGATGCCACGGCACTCTAGCCCAGGCAACAGAGTGAGACTCTGTCTCAAAACACACACACACACATACACACATGCATGAATATTTATGAGGCAACATTCGTGCATTTGAGATGGGGCCAATGCATACTGGGAGGTCAAGTTCATCTTCTGGGCTCTTCTCCCCTCCTTTTCAGCATCTGACTCCTTGCTCTATGGGTGTACCTTACTACCTACAACCCCCAGATGGCTAGAATCTCCCCTCCGCAACTGCCCTGCCTGTTCTTGGACCTCTCCCTCTATTTTCTCTTTCAAGAATTACCAACTGTGATTCTCACTTATAAAGAACTGTTCTCGTAAAGTATGGAATAAACTCATTCCCATTAACTCACATGGCTTGCCATGTTGCGACTCCCAGAAAAATTTGCATCCTAACAGGTTCATTCATTCATCTGATCATTTACTCAACACATATTTCTTGAGGGCCTACTATGTGGCATAGAAGCCAGATACATTCCTTGCTCTCGTAGCACTGACAGCCGAGGGTGGAAAAGTCTATTGTAACACAAAATAATGAGTCTCTCACATGGCGAGGAATAATATTGCCTTTGAGATACAGCCCAGTTCAAATCCAGGATCTACCACCCTGAGACCCTGAGCAAGCTAATAAACCACTCAGAGGCCCAGTTTTCTCACCTCTAAAATAAACATGGCAACAGCAACATTGCTGGAACCCGATGGACCAGGGCAGAGTAGGGGACAAGGATCTAGAAGAGGAAGGTGGGGTCAGTTCAGGTGAAACCTCTGTTTTGTTTCTTTTTTTTTGAGACTGGGGCTCACTCTGTCATCCAGGCTGGAGTGCAGTGGTATGATCATAGCTCACTGCAACCTCAAACTCCTGGGCTCAAGCAATCCTCTTGTCTTAGCCTCCTGAGTAGCTGGGACTACAGGCGTGCGCCACCATGCCCCAATAATTTTTTTAAAATTTTTTGTAGAGATGGGGTCTTGCTATGTTGCCCAAGCTGGTCTTGAACCCCTGGCCTCAAGTGATTCTCCCGTCTCAGTCTCTCAAAGTGCTGGGATCACAGGCGTGAGCCACCGCGCCCAGCCTTGTTTCTACTTTGAAACTATAAGCACCTTCGCAACAGTTTGCGATCTGAAAATGCTCTCCCGGTGGCAAGTCAGAAGTGATTATGTTGTAATAGACAGTTTGGTTCTGGGTATTTTATTTACTGTAAGTAAATTATATCTTGATTAAAAAAACACAATATGATACCACTACACACCCAGCAGATTGGCCAAATTTAGGCAAACAATAATAACTGTTGACAAGAATGTGGAGCAACAGGAACTCTCAATTGCTACTGGTGGGAGAGTAAATTGGTATAACTACTTTGGGAAAGCATGTGGTAGTATCATAAAGTTGAAGACATGCATACTGAATGATCCAGCAATTGCATTCGTAAGCAATATCCCCAGGAGACAGGTACGCTAATGTTCCCAAAAACCAACTACTAGAAACAACCCACCTGCCTATCAACAATAGAATGTGTAAGGAAACTGTAATATATGAACAATATACAACTGTACAGCAATGAAAATAAACTACATCCTTGAAAAGCATGAATCAATTTCACAAGCATAATGTTGAAGAAGCCAAACAGAAAATCCATATTGTGTATGATTCCATTTATATAAATTCCAAAAGCAGGCAAAACAAAATGATTTTATGTAGAGATGCCTACACAAGCAGTAAAGGTATACAGAAAAGCATGGATGTTAGTAGCATAAACCTCAGGATGACGGTTTCCACTGAGCTGGGAGAAGGGGACCGTGACTGGAGAGGACACCTGGAGGCTGGATGCTTGCCTTGAGTACTAGTTAAATGTGTGTTCCTGTTATCATTATTTCTTAAAATATATGTTGATGTTTTCTGTACCTTTATGTACCTATGTCAGATTTCATGGTTTAAAAAATTTTTAAATGTTCAATAGATGGATTTAGTAGCAGATTAGATATGACTATTAGTAAATTGTACAACAGAGCTAAAGAAAGCATCCAGAATGCAGCACAGAGGCTCAAAGAAATAGAAAATTTGAAAAATAGAAGACGTGGAAGATAATGTGAGAAGGTCTAACAAAAATCTAATTGTCATGCCAGAAAGAGAAGATAGAATGAAATAGCAGCAATATTTTAAAAGATACTCCCTAAGAACTTTCCAAAACTGATGAAAGACACAAATCCACAAGTTAAAAAAGCCCAATAAATCCCAAGCAGGAAAGACATAAATAGGTCCATACCTAGACATGAGATCTTAAAAGCAGCCAGAGATAAGCTGATTACCTTTAAAATCATTATTTTTAGACTTCAAGCTGATTTCTCAATAGCACCAAAGAAATCCAGAAGATAGTTGAATAATATCTTCAATACGCTGAGAGAGTAACTGTCAGAGAGGGAGAAAAAAAGGTCACAAAGAATCAGAAGTCAAAGTACCTTCAGTCTTTCAAGCAACAGCATGGGGGAACTAGAAGACGATAAACTAATGTCTTCAAAATTCTGAGGGAAAAAATGATTTTCCAACCTAGAATTCTTCACCCAAACTGTCAATTTATGAAGTTAGACTGGAAACATTTTCAGACATGAAAGAACTCAAATAGTTTACTTCCTCTACATTCTTCCTCTGGAAGCTACTTGAGAAAGTGTGCCACTAAATCAGGCAGTATTCTAAGGAAGAGATGGAGATGGAATCTAGGAAACAGGGGACACAAGCCAAAAGAGAGGCAATCTCCAGGACGATAGGGGAGCCTAGGCTAATGGCTTGGCAGCAGTCCTGGAGAGCAAGTCAAAAGGCTCCAAGACAGCCCCAGGGAATGAAAACTACTAGAATGCCAGACATCTTTGAATATATGCATAGGAGATTTAGACAATTGGGGGAAGTCTTGAACTAGTCAACAGTAATAGAGAACAAGCAAAAAGGGGGTGACTCCAGGGAAAACAAAAAGTTGGGCGAGAAAGGAAGAGCCATCACAGTCATTACTCAGTTGTGCCTAATGTTTTCATGGATTTGATAATGTAAACACCACAGAACTATTCTAACCAAAATCATTGTACACAGGACCAGAAGGATGGGGAACAGGAAGTGTGTGTTCGTGGGGGCAGGTGAAAGAGCTATATCATCACCTTTTTTTTTTTTTAATAGAGACAAGGTGTTACTCTGTTGCCCAGGCTAGAGTGCAATGGTGTCATCACAGCTCACTGTATCCCCGAACTCCTGGGCTTAAGCCAGCCTCCGGTCTCGGCCTCCCAAGTAGCTAGGACTACAGGCACCTATCACCACGCCTGGTTAATTTTTTAAATTTTTGTATAGAGAGGGTTTCGCTATGTTGCCCAGGCTGGTCTCAAACTCCTGGCCTCAAGTGATCCTCCCACATCAGCCTCCCAAAGTGCTGGGATTACAGGAGTGAGCCATGGTATCCGGCCATCAACATCTTTTATAGTGAGAAATCAACTGGTAATTGCTAATATGTATTTAAAAAACAAAGAAATAGCACTATAAACAAATTATTTAGAGAATTGGAGGTAAATACCAAAAGAAACAGCTAAAAGCATTGAAAGTGGTTGATTCTGGGAAGTGGATAATTGGGTGGTTAAAGGCCAAGGATTGCTACGTTTTTTGTAATAAACCTTATAGAATCACTTAACTCTTTGAACCAATGGTCAGCAAAGTATTCCCCAAAGGCCCTCTGCCTGTTTTTGTATGGCCTATGAGCTAAGAATAGTTTTTACATTTTTAAATTGTTGGAAAAAATCAAAAATAGAATATTTCATGACATGTGAAAACTACGTAAGATTCAAACTTTAAAATCTATAAACGAAGTTTTATTGGAACACATCCACACTCATTCATTTAGGTATTGCCTATTGCTGCTTTCATGTTACAACAATGGCTGAGTTGAGTAGTTGCAACAGAGACCATGTGGCCTAAAGTATTTACTGTCTGGTCCTTTACAGAAAAGTTTGCTGACCCCTGCTTTAAACTATATTCATGTATACCATTGATAAATGTAAGATCTAAGTAACTGTTTAAAAAGCAAGTTGTAAACAAGGAAAATAAAAGTTTGCTAATGACTTATTTTGGGGGGAATTTTATATTAATAGATACAATTTTATATTAATAGATACAAAACTCAAAATTGAGAGAAAAATATATTGGTGAAAAAATTAAAAGTAACAGTAGAAGTATAGAACCCAGATATGTACATAGCATCCAAATAACCAAGGCGGGCGGAATGGAACTTGATTAATCCAACAAAAGGAAGAGAAGGAAGAGCAAAGAGAAATAAGATCTCAGAATAAACAGAAAACATAAAATAAGATGTCAATAAGATGTGATTTTAATGGCTATACGCTATATTCTTGAGAAGACTCAGTATTGTAAAGACATTATCTTTCTACATAGTAACCTTCCATGAAATCCCAATTAAAAACCCAGGGGAAATGAATGCCTCATGAATCTTAAATTAGCTGATTCCAAAGTTTATTTAGAATAGAAAATGCAAAATAATAGCTACGAAAATTTTGAAAAAGAATACTAAACATGGTATGGGGAAAATGGACTACTTCAAAAAATATTAAGTTAGAGTGCTACTTTATATTTTACACAATAATAAAGTGCAGACAGAACAAAGAAACATAAAAAGCAAAACTATAAAATTATTACTAGGACATAATAAGAAATGCTTTTATAATCTCTGGGTGAAGAAGAGCTTTCTAAGCAAGACTCAAACCAAAATGCCATAAAGAAAAGATTTACATATTTTATTACATAAAAAATTTCAAAACCTTCTGCATGGAGAAGAAAATCCAAAGTTAAAAAGAAGTAACATTAGGGTTTGTTTTTTCTTAAAAATAAAGTATCTCCTTTACCATTGAAAAATGCAACAGAATGAGAAAAAAGACTTGGACTATCTCCAATAGATAAGTGGATAATCAACATAATATATAAAGGACTCCTACAATTTTGTAAACTACAAACAAATAATCTGATATAAAGACATAAAAGGATAGTAATGGACAGTTCCGACAGGTTGAAATACAAAAAAACCTGCACAACTGCAAGGTGATCAGGGAATGCTAAGTGAGAAAGCAATAATTGCTATTTTTTCATCCATCAGAATGCCAAAAATGAGAAAGTCTAACAATATCCAGCGTTGATGAGGATGCAGGGAAATGAGCACTTGTATACTCTGCAAGTAGGAGTATATACAGGTTCAGGGATTTTGATGAGCAATTAGGCAATATCTATTAAAATTTTAAATGCACATACCCTTTAACCCAGCAAGAACATGGGAACCTAATGGCATTCAAGTGACACTCTGGGAATCTCATGCAGGAATTTGGCATTTTCGAACTAAGATGCAGCGCTTGGGCTCCCAAGTGGTTGAACTTGGGTATATTGTTGTGGAGATGGCGTCTCTTAAGGCAAAGTCAGTTCCAGGAGCTCACTCCAGTCAGGCTACCAAGTCACATTACAGGCTGGCATTAGGCTAACACCACCTCAACAGGCACATGGAACTTGGAGCTTGCCGTACAGAATGTTCTAGAAAAGAGGCTGGGCACAGTGGCTCATGCCTGTAATCCCTAGCACACTGGGAGGAGGAGGCGGGAGGATCGCTTGAGCTCAGGAGTTCGAGACCAGCCTGAAAAAGAGCGAGACCCGTCTCTACTAAAAATAGAAAGAAATTAGCCGGTCCTGGTGGTGCGTGCCTGTAATCCCAGCTACTGGAGAGGCTCAGACAGGAGGATCGCTTGAGCCCAGGAGTTTAAGGTTGCTGTGAGCTAGGCTGACACAACGGCACTCTAGCCCAGGCAACAGAGTGAGACTCTGTCAAAAAAAAAAATGTTCTAGAAAGGACGTTTCTAGAGCATGCTGGGCTGGCATCTGCTAAGAAGCCCACCTAGAGCCTGGGCTGCTATGGGGGAGGGGGGCCATCGGCCGACTTTGAAATTCCACCGTGACCTTTTATATATCGCGATAAAATGAGCGCAATGGTAACTTCACCGTTGTAACTATTTTCAAGTGCGTACTTTGTTCCATAAGTACATTCATCACATTGTACAACTACTGTGACCACCTAGTTCCAGAACTTTTTTACCATCCCAGAGGAGACCCTGTGCTCGCTGGCATAGGGAAACCCCTTAGCAACTGACAGCCTGAGAAAAGACAAAAAGAAATGGAATTATTCTTAATAATGTTGCACGTGCAAGTGACAACTATTTAAGTGCATTTAAGTGGGCGGCGAAGGGATCGGCGCGGAGGGATCAGCGCGGAGGGATCGGTGTGGCGGGATCGGTGCGGCGAAATCCGTGCGGCGGTCACGTGACAGCTGCGCAGCACGCCCAGCCACATTTGTTCTGTGGACGCCAACGCGATCACAGCCATGGCCGACGCCGAAGCGAGCACTGCGATGGCAGACGAGGCCAGGCCCGACGAAAGGACGGTGCAGGTGCTGCGAGACTTGGCCAACCGCCTGCGCATCCATGCCATCAGGGCCACGTGCGCCTCAAGCTCTGGGTAAGTTCCCTTCGTCTAGGCTCCTGTCGTGTGGGGCAGCGAGGCCATAGAACAAAGAGAGCTCGGTGGACTTGGTCGTAGAGGACTTATCTCTGGCCTTCGGGGTCCAGCCACCACCCTTCGACGCCCTGGAGGCACTATCTCCGCCAGCCTAAATGGCCAGCCTGTGCTTGGGTGCCCGCCCCTTGCTCCCCTTGCAGCTGAGGCTCTGGAGGTCCCCACAGCCTTACCCATTAGCAGAGAAGAATCCAGATCTGAGTCGGACGGGCTGGCAATGTCCCTGGGATCAGATCGGGCTAGCTGTGGTTTGCATCTTAGCGGGGAGCGAGGCTTCCTGTGCAAACAGTTGCATTGGGTGCCAGGGGATGAATGAGTGACCCTAATCGAGGACTTCAGGGTAAAAGAAATTAAAAGAAAGTGCTCGGCGGGTAAGAATCGGAGCAAAAACGAGTTGTTGGATTTGCTAGTATCTTGTGGAGGATTTTTGCATCAATATTCATACGAGATATTGGTCTGTAATTTTTTGTAGAGTGTGTGGCTTTGGTGTCGAGGTAATGTTGGTTTCATAGAATGAGTTTTGAAGTGATCCCTCAATATTTTGTAAGCGTTTGAAGAGGATTGTTAATTCTTTTTAAATGTTTGGTAGAATTCACCACTGAGGCCATCGGGTGGAGAGCTTTT
Organism: Avahi laniger; assembly: GCA_963575035.1. Classification (NCBI taxonomy): domain Eukaryota; kingdom Metazoa; phylum Chordata; class Mammalia; order Primates; family Indriidae; genus Avahi; species Avahi laniger. Next base: position 3,459 of record CAUYSK010122861.1, on the reverse strand, counting down.
CTTTGTAGGAAGTGGTTTTTTGTTTGTGTGGGTTTTTTTTGTTTGTTTGTTTGTTTGTTTGAGACAGTCTTACTCTGTCGCCTGGGCTAGAGTGTCGTGGCGTCAGCCTAGCTCACAGCAACCTCAAACTCCTGGGCTCAAGCGATCTTCCTGCCTCACCCTTCCGAGTGGCTGGGACTACAGGTGCCACCACCACGCCCAGCTAATTTTTTCTATTTTTAGTAGAGACGGGGGTGTCGCTCTTGGTCAGGCTGGTTTTGAACTCCTGATTTCGAGCGATCCACCCGGCTGGGCCTACCAAAACGCTCGTTTTATAGGTTGGACCCACCACCTCTTACATTGTGTGTAGTTTTGTGTTTTTTTTTTTTTTTTTTTTTTTTTTTTTTTTTTGAGACAGAGTCTCACTCTTTTGCCCGGGCTAGAGTGAGTGCCGTGGCGTCATCTTAGCTCACAGCAACCTCAAACTCCTGGGCTCAAGCGATCCTACTGCCTCAGCCTCCCGAGTAGCTGGGACTACAGGCATGCGCCACCATGCCCGGCTAATTTTTTCTATATATTTTTAGTCGTCCAATTAATTTCTTTCTAATTTTAGTAGAGACGGAGTCTCGCTCTTGGTCAGGCTGGTTTCAAACTCCTGAGCTCAAACAATCCGCCCTCCTCGGCCTTCCAGAATGCTAGGATTACAGGCGTGAGCCACCACTCCCGGCCCTGGAGTTTTTTGATTAGCACTTCACTTCAATCTCCTTGCTGTTAATAGTTGTAAATCAATTTACATTTTATTGTTGTGATTAAGTCATATGGGGTTTTGTGTTCCAGGAATTTATCTATTTCTTCAAGGTGAACCCTTTTGTTTGCATACAGTTACCATAATACACTCTTATCCTTTTTACTTCTGTAGAAGCGGTAGTAATGTTCCCACTTTGACTTCTGATTTCAGTTGTCTTCTCTGTTTTTTACTTAGTTTATCTAGCTAGTTTTTAAAATCCAACTTTGATTTCATTGATTTTTTTCTCTATTGTTTTCCTAGTCTCTCTATTTCTGTTATAATCTTTATTTTTTTCCTTCCTTCTGCTACCTTTAGACTTTGTTTTTTCTTTTCCTAGTTCCTTAAGTTGTAAAGTTAGGTTATTGATTTGAGGTGTTTTTTAAAAATGTGTTTACAGCTATAAATTTCCCTCTTTGGCTGGGAGTAATGGCATGTGCCTATAGTCCCAGCTATTTGGGAGATTCACGTGGGAGGATCACTTGAGCCCAGCAGTTAGAGACCAGCCAGGGCAACATAGTGAGACCCCGTCTCTACAAAAAATAGAAAAATTACCGGGGCATGGTGGTGCACACCTATAGTCCCAGCTACTCAGTAGGCTGAGACAAGAAGATCGCTTAAGCCCAGGAGTTTGAGGCTCAGTGAGCTATGATGATGCCACTGCACTCTAGCCCAGGTGACAGAGCAAGACTGTCTCAAAAAAAAAAAAAATCCCTCTAGGCACTACTTTTGCTACATCCCAGAAGTTTGGGTATCTTGTGCTTTTGTTTTCATTTGTCTCTAAGTGTTTTCTAATTTTCCTTGTGATTTTTTTTGACCCATTGGTTGTGTGTTGCTTAATTTTCACAGATGTATGAATTTTCCAGTTTTCTTTCTGTTACTGATTTCTAACTTCATCCCATTGTGGTCAGGGGAAATATTTAGTATATCTCTCTTTGAATTTTGCCCTGGAGCCTGGGCTATGATAGTAAAAGGACAGTGAAGATGGTTAAGACCCATATATTTTTGAAATATTGTTACCTGTTTATTTTGCTCCTTTCACCCTCAAAATTAGTAACAGAGGGTTGCATTTTCTCAAGGGATCTCTATGGCTTTTAAATACAAATCATCCATGCGAGGGACACTTGCAAAGTAAAAGGTTTAAGTCTCCGTATTCTTTATTGTGAAATTTGAAATGAGATTATTAACATGAATGAACTAGGCCTAAAATCTTATTTTTCTAACAGTTGTGGCAGGACTCCAGGGATTTGGTTTTGTCCTGTCCCCTCCCCCTTTTTAATTAATTAGACACTGGCTGGACTCACATGCAGGCTGATTTTTAAGAACAGTAGTTATTTTGGTGGCATTCAGAAAGGGCCCAAGTTAATTGACTATGAGAAATTTCTTAGTCTTTTACCATTCACTTTTTAAAAGAGATGCATTTTAGATAGTAGGATGGGACCTTCATGGTGTTTCTCATTAGCAATGCTTCTTAAATTTTCTCAGCAGGTGAAGTACTGTAAATGAATTCAAACAAGTGGAAGAATACTCAGGTTGGAGTCACAGTGAACTTGCCCCAAGTGCAGGATGTTCCACTGATAGAAGGGGGCTGGTCTCAGAGCATCTTGCTGTGTGCAGGGAGAGAGGTCATGAGGTTACTGTGCTTTAAAGTGTCCTTCAAAGCCATGAGCTCGTAAAGCTGTGGCCCTGCATCCCTTACCCTTGGCTGGGTTCTTCCTGGGCTGGGAGAAATGACTGCTACTTCTGGTCTGAGGAGACCATGTGCTGAGGCAGAGTCCCTAGGAAATCACTTGCCTGTGAGAAATGACCTGTGTCATGCCTGCCTTTCAGCCACCCCATGTCATGCAGCAGTGCCGCTGAGATCATGTCTGTGCTGTTCTTCCACACGATGAGATATAAACAATCAGACCCAGAGAACCCGGACAATGACCGATTCATCCTCTCAAAGGTATGTCAGCAGGGAGCCCAGGGCTTGATCCAGTGCTTGCTTCTTAAGCCCATTTTAAAAAGCCACCATGTAGGAACAAGACCTGGAATGGACGCTGTTTGTCATTTTGGTTCTTCCTTTTTTGTATCAGAAAGATCTAAAAGGTGTTCTAGTGAGGACCACTTGAAGCCATGTGGCTTGTGTAGCTGGAAGGGTGGCTTGTGGCAGCAGGTGTGCTTCCTTTCCTTTGGTGGTACCCTGCCTCACCCCACCTCACACTGAAGCCCCCCTTGGTAGGGTTATGCTGCTCCCATCCTCTGGGCTGCCTGGGCAGAGGCAAGCCACCTCAGTGGATACAACTTGCTGAGCCTGAGGAAAAGTGAGTATGACTTGGAAGGACATCCTGTCCCATTCAGTCAGCTTTTCCTTCCATTTGTATGCAGATCTGGCCTGAAATTGATGGGGTACTTTCTCATTAGACTAGGTATAAATACCAGGTACCTCATGATGTTAGGGAACAGGAAAGAAAAGGAACCTTAAAAACAAGGTCAGTCTGAAAATGTGTTGCTGGTTTGATGCCATCTGAAAGTATGCTGTGTCCTGAAGGAAATCACTTAAAACCTGGCTGGTACAGGCCGGGCGCGGTGGCTCACGCCTGTAATCCTAGCTCTCTGGGAGGCCGAGGTGGGCGGATCGTTCTGAGCTCAGGAGTTCGAGACCAGCCTGAGCAAGAGCGAGACCTCATCTCTACCAAAAATAGAAAGAAATT
>CAUYSK010122860.1:0-16295 GCA_963575035.1 Avahi laniger | reverse complement strand
TTTGCTGAAGAGACAGATAGAAGGGAGTGGGATACTATTTTTCAAGACAACGTAAGAATGACCCCAAAGGCATTTCAGGGATCTTCAAGGCAACCTAGGACCTTGAGGGCAAGGTTTTCAGAGAGGCATCTGAGGAAATTTAGGATTTGTTCCCCAATGCCACCCCAGACTCTGCTCCTCAAGCTCTGGGGCAGCACCCCTCAGCTATGCCAGCCATGGCTCAAGTGGGCCCAGGTGTAGCTCAACAACTACTCTGGAAGAGCATAAACCTGGAAGCTATAAACCTTGGCAATGTCCACATGGTGCTAATTCTGTAGGCACACAGAATGCAAGAGATATGAAGGCAGGGTTTCCTCCACCTAGATTTCAAAAGATGTTGCAAACGGCCTGGCGGCCCAGTCAGAGACTTGTTCTCAGGCATAGCCACCACAGAGCGCCCCCACTAAGGCAATAGCCAGAAGAATTATGAGGTTGGAGTCACTGCATAGAGTCCCCACTAGGTCAATGACTAGTGGGAGTTGTGGGAGTAGGGTAGTCCCCAAGACCCCAGAACTGTAAGACCTCCAGCATGGAACCCCAGCTTGGAAAGCTGCAGGCCTGAGACTCCAACTCATGAGAGTTGCTGGGTGGACTAAGCCCAGCAAAGCCAGAGAGGCAGGGCTGCCTAAGGCCTTGGAAGCCCAACCCTCACTTCAGTGTGCCCAGAATGGAGAACATGGGGTCAAAGGAGACCATTCTTCAGCTTTAAGACTTAATGTTGTTTTCCTTGTTGGATTTTGTACTTACTTGGGACTGGTTATCTTTATTATTTTTTCTTTCTTATTTTTCTCTTTTGGAATGAGAACATCTATTGTATGCCTGTCCATCGTTGTATTTTGGAAGTACATAACTTGTTTAATTTCACAGGCTTAAGGCTGGAGAGGAATTTGCCTCAGGATGAATCATGCCTTGGGTCTTAGCCATATCTAATTCAGATGAGACTCTGGGCTTTGGACTTTGAAGTTGATACTGGGGTAATTTAAGACTTTCAGGACTTTGGGATGCAATGAATGTGTTTTGTATGAGAGAAGGATATAAGTTTTGGGGGGTTGGGGTGAAATGCTATAGTTTGAATATCCCAAATTCATGTTGAAATTTAATTGCCATTGTGACGGTATTATGAGGTGGGACCTTTAAGAGGTGATTATGCCATTAGGGCTCCACGTTGTGAATGCACATGGTGAATGGATTGATGCCATTATCACAGGAGTGGGTTAGTTATTGTGGGAGTGGGTTAGTTATTATGAGAGTGGACTTGTTTTAAGAGTGAGATTGGCCCCCCTCTTGCTCCCTCGCACACCCTCTCTTGCCCTTTGCCTTCCACCAGGGAATGATGCAGCACTAAGGCCTTTATCTGATGTGCGCCCTTTCACTTTGGGCTTCGCAGCCCCCAGAACTGTAAGAAATAGGTTTCTTTTCTTGATAAATTACGCAGTCTGTGGATATTCTACCATAGCAACACAAGACAGACTAGGACAGTAGGAGAGAGAATATTTTAAAAATGATATAATTGTTCCGTCTTCCTGGGACTGGTTATGACCAAAATGGGACTGTAATTGAATAGTCTTTGGCAATGAATATGTGTAGTCATTTTCTAAATTCAACTCAGCAACCTCAAGAGCCACTAAGAGGCCAATGTGTCAACTGGATGCCCCTCCTGTTTACTTCCCTCTTCCCATTAGTGCTGAATGTCGCAGCTGAGTGTCACAGCTGAGAAATACATAGGCTCCTTTTGGGTTGGGCAGATGTTCTCAGGGGACCACTAACCTGCAATTCTAGAACCTTCTCTAGTGGTGTGGCCAGCTTAAACTGCTCAGTTAATAGCTTAATCTGTTTCACACTAGAAAAATCAAGGCCGTGTAAGGAAGGATTTTCACTGCTTACGTTGAAAACAACTATATTAGGGATATATCACAGAGAACTATATGTCTTAGTGTAGTCACATGTTAATTATATCTAAAGCAGTTTTCCAATTCTAAAGATAAAGGCAACTTCACAATATAATACAAAAGGAAATACTGAGAACTCTAATACCGTTGAAATATGCAATTTGGGGTCTTGGAGATTATGCTCCATACATTGAATTCCATGAATTACACCTATAAATTATTTAGTAGATCAATGCTTGAGAGAAGAAGTAAGATCAATCTGAACTCAATGTCTTTTTTTCCAGACCTTTGTTTCACCAAGAAATAGGAAGAAAAATCAGAGGGGTGCAATTGAAACCATTTATTGAATACTTCATTCTTTTCTTACTGAGGTGAAATGTGATCTTCATCATGTGCTGAATGATTACATCCCCAAGTCTGTTTGTAGATTTGAATTTATTCCATTGATTTATTTGCCTAGTCCTCTTTTAATGCCACACTCTTTTGATGATGCTTTGATATTTATTTCAACTTGCTTATTTTTTACTTAATAATTATATGACACTATGTGCCATATATAATTTTTAATAATTTATAACTACAAAATCGTTTCATCCTCAAATAACTCTATGAAGTGGGTCCCATTATTGAATGCATTTGATCAATTAGTAGACTGGGAGGACTGAGAGGACTCACATAAGTTCTAGATCATCCAACCCATATTCAGCAGAAATGCCAGTGACCACCTCAAGACTGCCAAAATTTGAAAGGACTTATTTTCTCATGGTAACTTTTGATCCAATTTTATGTTTCCTTTAAGCTCTTCAGTTGGTGTTTCACTTCACAGAGCTGTTTTCTGTCCCTGCCTTGTGCCTACCAAGGTAAGAAAAACAATCATTTTTTCTTGTCCCTAAAACACTCCTATTCCCATAAGTCTTTTTATATCATAGTCAAATTTACTGAAGTTTTGGAAAATGTATAACTGTTATTACATCTCAGAATTTAAAAGGCCTTCAGTTCACAATCAGGGATATGTCATTGGCTGATATTTCTACAGTTTCCAGTATCTGTCTATCTATATCTTATCTATATCTATATATATATATATATATTTTTTGCCATTCTTCCTTCCCCATACCTTGTCCCTGCCACACTCTTTTCCCTTTTGTTCTGTATTTTACCCACTTCAAAATCATATATAGAAGATGAGCTTTTACCTCCAATGTGTCCCATTAAGGTAGTTGCTAAAAGAATAAAATGGTTTTGTCCTCTGGATTAAAATTATGCCAACTCATTTAGGGACAGAAATAGCTGTAGAAAATTACAACCTTAAATAGTAATTGACTCCTTCCTCCTCATCATCATTAAATTATTGCTTGTGAATTTATATTTGTGTTTAACAAACATAAACTCATAGACTTAGAACTGACAGAAGCTTTTGATATCATGTAGTCTGGGTCCTCTTTTACACACCAGCAGTTCTCAAACTTGGTTGCACATTGGCATCTCCTGGGCATTTAAAAAAATAATGATATCTGGAAACAGCCCTAGATATTCTGATTGAATTAGTTTGGGGTGTTATCTGGCTATCAAGATTTTTTTTTTAAGATCCTAGGTGATTCTAATGCACAGGTAAGTTGAAAATCACTGCTACAGATCCATAAAAATAAATACACACAAGATCAAACAGAAACAAAGCTTCATTTAAATTCAGTTTGATATTTAAGTCCTAGTTTTATTGTGTCCTCTTACCTTGAGTAAGTTTCTTAGTGGTTTTCTGAGTCACTATGCACACCACTTGTACTCTGTCTGGGTTTGAAACTCCTTGCATCTTTAAAGTAATTATTTACTTTCAATTAGAATGATCAAAAACAAGGGCTCTTTTAGCCAGGTGTGTAAAGGGAAGAGAAGGATTTTAAGGAAAGAATAATAGAGGACAGATGTTTTCAATGCATTGAAAAGTCTCTTGTGTTTAATTACTACTCTGTGTAATGAATTACCAATTCAGTGGCTGAAAAGAGAACCCCTATTAGTTCACAGTTTTGTAGGTCAGAAGTGTGGCACGGCATGGCTGGGTTCTCTGCTCTTACAAGGCTGAAACCAAGATGTTAACCAGTTGAGTTTCGTATCTGAAGGCTCTGGAGAAAACTCCTCTTCTAATCTCATTCTTACCATTGGCAAAATTCAGTTCCTTTTGTCTCTGAGATTTCCGTTTTCTTGCCGGCTGTCAGCTGGGAGCACTTATAAGCTCCTAAAGGTCACCTGCATTCCTTGCTATGCTGTCCCCTTCATCTTCCAGCTAGTGATGGCATGGAGGTCAAATCCTTGTTGTGTTTTGAATTTTTGCCTTCCTCCTCTGTCATTTGCTAGAAAAAAATAGTCTGTTTCTAAAGAACTCATGTGACTAGGTCAGACCCATCAAATAATCTCCTTGTTTCAAGGTTGACTGATTTGGAATCTTAATTACATCTGCAAAAGTCCTTCACAGCAGAACCTGGATTAGTGTTAGATTGAATAACTTGGAGAAGTTGTATGTACACCAGGGGCCAGGAATTTTGGGACCATCTTAAAATTTTGCCTACTACATTCAAGATTCATATATGATTTGGATGTTTTTTATTTCCTATACTTGATTCTGACAGCAATGTTGAAGTATTATTGAAAGTCTTTCACGCCACACTGACAAAAGAACAAATCTGTTTAATAAAATAAACTAATCAAACAGCCAATCAACTTGATCCCCCAAATATAAGAAGTAATCAACCTTCATTCCCCACAGATGTTGAAGTAAGAACTGTTTTTCTCTTCAACAGAACTTCCCACGAACAAGGGTAGGAAGAGCATTCCAGGACAGAAACAATACACAAAAAGGCTACGGAGTGAAAATGAGCAGTGCTTCCCAGAAACTTGACATGAAGATTTTAAGCTATAAAGTATGGATTTATGTTTTAGAACTGTCATCCTGCTGTCAGAGGACAGACATGGTTGCAGGGCAGGTCAGAAGCTGGATGATCAGGGAGGAAGATTCCAAATGGGAAGTGAGGATGATGGGTGAGGCAGAGGGGAAGGAGAGAATGTTAAGAGGAATGGATTTGCTGCCTGATCACAAATGTGAGTGAGGGAAAGAGGAGGAGATTAGAACTATCAAGTTTTGTGTCAAGTTTTATTGATTGTTCCCAGAAGGGTTGTACAGGGCTGTCTGAAGTCTTGGATGCTATGTTTTGGGGTTAGGGAGGTAAAGCAGGAGGCAAAAGAAAGGAATGGATTAGCGCAACCGCTTACAATCAGAGAGAACAGTTGCTTGCTTTTCTGCAATGCTGGAGAGGCTGGTAAGTGCCTGCAGGTATATAACAATAGGACGGAGGGGCTTGCCCTTGGCATCAGATTTGGCCTTAGGGCTATATTAATTTTAAATCCTTAGCCTTTTTCTCCTCTCTTTCTGCTTTCCCCTCACCCGTGCATGCACCTCAGCCACTTCCACTCTTGTGCCCAGAGGAATAACACTCAATAAAATAATGATGACTTACACTTAGAATGTTAATGGTTACCAAGCACTATTCACAGGCATTGATCGATTTGATCCTCATCACAGCACTGTGAGGTTGGCAGGGCACATGTCCTGCCCATTAGATAGATAAAGGAACAAAATCTCGGATGAAATGATTTGGTCCCATATTTAGTAAGTGGCAAAGCCCTATCGAGAACCCAAGTCTTCTGATCAAGAGTACGGTGCTCTTTCTGCTATATCGCCCTTCAATGCACTGTGAGATAAGTACATGTAAAGGAGCATTGCATTTTATACAAGGATCTAGAGTGGTGGTTCTTGTAGTATAGTATTTTACAAGTGCTGTTTTGACCCGGTTTTGAAGCTATGGCTAAAAACTTTCAATTCCTCTTTGCAAGCAGTTTGCTAAGCTCCTACTCCAACTCCTTCCCTTATTAGGCTGTAACACTCCTGGGTTACAAGACACACATACCTAACTGCTAGAGAGCACCCAATCCCTAATGCACGGGGACAGCCCCTTCTTCCTTGGGCCAGCAGAATTATTGGAAATACTCAATCTCTTGGAAGTCCACAAAACCCAGCTAACCCCACCCTACTTGCCTTGCATAAGCCACCTCCTACAGTTGCAGCTGGCTGTTACCTTGTTCCCAGGTGCAACCCCCTATGGGGTCCTTCTTGACAACCTTCTCTTGTTTGTCTATAAGTGAAAAAGAATTCTGATTTTTTTCTGAGTATCCTCTCATTATGTACTTCCATACAAAGAACCAACAATCATACCTAATATTATATAATTGTTGCAATAGTTCTTATCTTTAGATGCACATTGAAAACACCCTGAGAACTTTACAAATTACTGATGCCTGGATCTCATCTCAAAGATTCCTATTTAATTGGCATGAGGACTGGGAATGAAAAGGTCTCCAGATGAAAAGGTCTTTTGTGTAACTAAGGTAGAGCCCCTGCTCTCAGTCTAGATATTATGGGTATGGAGAAGTTCAGGAATGAAAAGAGATCTCTTGAAAGTCCAGTATTTCCAATACCCCTTAGATTGCCTAGATTTTGCCATATATTCTTATTCTTGATTTGGCTTCGACCATGTGTAAAAGCTATCAATGAAAAATTAAATATTCTGAATTTACAGATATTGGAAAAGTACTAAGGAATATTTTGGCAAAAGATCCTAAATCAGAAGTCCTCTGCATCAGTAGAAATTATGGCCAATATTTAGTGTTTGTCAGGCACTGTGAGAGCTGTATCTATTTTATCTTATTCTACCTTCACAGTAAAGCTCTGAGGGAGTTATTACTCTTGATTTTACAAGTGATGAAACAGGCACAACTATTAAAATGCAGAGTCAGAATTTGAGCCTCAAATACTGGTCTGCTTGATTTCAAAGCCAATAGCCTTAGCTAATGAATTACACCTACTGATAACTTTGAAAAATATAATACACCAATAGCAAGCTACTTATTGTATCATTATCACCCATTAAAGAACACAACATACACACAACATATACACTTGAGCACACTGACATTAAGGTTGCATATGCTCATACACACACCCCATAACAGGACGACCTTATGTACTACATAATTAACATGGCAAGGTAAATGACATCTCCTGAAAGCTGAGTTTAACATTGTTAATCTATAGTACAAGGATTATAAAGGGATTTAGTGTGATGGAGTAGAAATGTATTAGAAATTAGGAAACTCGCATCAGTGACCTCTTCCATTGTGCCTCCATACCAGGGACCAGCTCCTAAGACCCTCAATTAGCTACTGTGCTTCTTTGCATCTGAATGTCCAAAGTTGTACAATGTAGCCTATGTATTGAATGATTATGAACCTTTCTAGTTGAAAAAACAATAATTTTATTTTTTATTATTTGAAGGAATTGTATATTGAATTCCTTTTTTCTAGTACTTATTCATTTAACTTATTGGTCTTCAATTATTTGTTTTATTTTTGAAATTTAATTTAAATCAGACAAATAGTTTATTAATAGCAAAATAATGATGATGACAATTACTATAATAACCTAAGTTTATGAAACACTAAATTCTAGATATATGTGTGAATTACATATATTGACTCATTTACTTTTCATAACAGTCCAAAGAAGTAGGAGCTATTACTCTCATTTTAGAGCTGATGAAGTGAAGGTAGAGTTGACAAGGTAGGTAGCCTGCCAGAAGTCACATAGCTGGTATATGGCAGAAGACAGAGGCAGTCCAGTTCCTGAACTTGTTCTTTAAACTGTTACACTCTTCCAATTTTTTTCAAGTGCTAAAAATGGAAGATTGACATGTTAACTAGTAAAGTTTACTCAATGTTAAAAATTTGTGGAAGCATAAATGATAAAACCGCTATCTACATTTCAATGGTATTTGATTTAACAAAATTCTCTTCCTCTACCGCCCTTCCCTGACACATACTCATACACATATACACACTCGTCATATCTTGAAACCCAGTATTTATTTTATTTATGGCCCAGGTGACAGATAATCTTGAGGATATTCCTCTATGAGAACAGTATAAATGTCACATTTAGAAAAAATAAGAGCATCTTTTTTTGTGTATTCAGGAAATTATGTCATCTCACTTTTCTCTGTCTCCTGGGAATTTAATTAAAACAATAAAATAGAGCTACCGTAGTTTGTCACAGAATGATGATAGCAGAATACAACAGTGCATAGTTAATTCCCTCTATCCACAATGCTGCCTCATATGCACATTCATCCAAAAGCTAATGATGCCAGTCATGTCAATAAAGGGCAACGAGCTCACTGCAGAATCTGGGGGATTGGCTGATTACACAGCAGCGTTTCAATTCTCAGCTGTAAAGATCTAGAAAACACACAGCAGCACAGGAAGTTGCCTTCACTGTGGTTGTTGGTTACCATGGTTTCCGGGTCTAAAGGTAGAGCTGTTGCAGCAGACAGGCTTCTGAGTCCAAACCCTCACTCCCAAGGCAAAATACTGAAGTGGTGCAATAATCTAGATAATTCTCACAATGTGAAGCAAAGGTGGCTTTTTCCTCTCTCTGGAATTATCTGTCTGGATGATAACTTTAAATCATTTCCCACCATCTGCATGATATGTTTCTTGTCCCTCATGGAACATGAATTAACAGGAGGTAGACAGTTCTGTGCTTTAATGTGAAAACTCACTTTTGCAGGAATTTGTCTTTCTAATAAATCCCATATGGTTGAACATATGTTAATGAAATATTGCATGATAAATGTTTGTATTTTAGATATTAAGACAGGTGAAACACATAAAGGACAAACTTAAAACATTATAGGTAGTGTCCAACTCACGAATATGGCACTTTTCCATTTTATGTATTAATTAGTTGTTTAGGAACACTTAGACCATTTTTCTATAGAAAATAATCTGGCTGACTTGTTTTTACATGTTCACTCTGTGCAAATGTACCTAGCATTACACGTGCTTGAAGTATGTTGCAATTTTTCTGGTTCCCGGAATCAGGAGTCTTTTGTTGTTATAAGAGGAGGGATCAGAAACAACCAGAAACACCAGGAGTGGATCTATGGGAAATTCTACATTAGGTCACAGTTCCTCCTTGTCCTTGTTCACCTGTGCCCCTCAGCTCTGCTCAGAGCTATGAGCTGTTCTGAATCTCTTTCCAGGCACCTCATTCAGGAGATCCATAGGCCCTTACATTCTGTTCTCTAACTTACCTGTGAATTATTCTCTGGATTCTCTGCTTATCAATCAGAAGCAATCTGATGAATATAATTAATACCAAAAACAAATCCAGATTTCTTACAAAGAATACACAGATTTCTTTTTTAAAGTAGTTCTCTACCATGTATGTTGACTTTATAATTGTTATCACAATATTACTTAAAAAGCTATAGACCTATTACAGGTATACATTTCTTATACATGTTGCTTTTAGCACAACCATAAAACATGTATAAATAAAATGTACAGCCAGAAAATTCAAATAACATTGATATTATATAATGAATTACCATTGCCTGAAACTAAATAGTTGATGTTGATTTTAATAATAGAAAGAAGTATCGATGCATTTCATATTTTACTTGTTAGATTGACTCTTAGTCTTTGAGTATGAGAGACATCATTGGGTCACTTATATATCAGTGGTCTCCAACCTTTTTGGCATCAGGGACTGGTTTCACGGAAGACAAATTTTCCATGGTTGCGGAGGGGATGGGGCTGGAGCTCAGGTGGTGATGTGAGCAATAGTGGCTGCAGTGGCTGTAAATACAGATGAAGCTTCACTTGCTCTCCTGCCACTCACTTCCTGCTGTGCAGCCTGGTTCCTAACAGGCCACGGACTGGTACCAGTCTGCAGCCTGGGAGTTGGTGACTATAGACTTATATTATTATTTTTATGATTTTTCTTGTTGAACAACAAACTACTTTTTTTTACCATCAATCATTCTGAAAAGACAATCAATTTAACAATATATAGCAAAATAAAGCTGAAAAATATTTTTGATTTCTTAGTGGCACTCAGTGTTTATTAGCTGGAACATATATAGTGATCTGCTAATGAGCTGTTATAAGTTAGTAACTGAAGAAATATTAATAGAATCTACACAATATATCTATTCTTGTTGGTAATGGGGAAAGGACTGCTATGAGAAAAGCTTTTTGAGTTTGGCAATTCTGCAGCACTATTTTCCACATAATGACTCAGTTTTCACCTCAACTTTTTTCTACTTAACCAATTAGAAAAGTCTTCTCAAATCTCTGGCAGGGTTCCCTATTTTACTGCCAACTACTTTCAAATGTCTGCATGGCCATTCATAATTTGGAATCCCTCTGTGTTGCCTCTCTGACTTAAAATCTGAATTCCCTTAAATGCCTCTACTTCTCTTTTTTTCTCCATAGAATTTTATTATCATTCTTCTCCTGCTAAAATGCAAGCTACACAGGTTATAAGTCATTGTTTTGTTCACTGGTGTATTACAATAGAATGTTACTTGGAACATGTAAATGCTCAATGATTATTAATATGTGCTCAAACAAATGAAAAAACATAATAGACAAAGTTTATAAACACATCTAGTGTTCCCCCATTGCTAAAGAGAATTTTGTTTATTCAGCTGATTATCTTCCTCTAAATCTAAGAATTTTCTCTTTCCCAGTCTTATATTTGAGATTTTGTGATTCAGAATTAGGAATATTGACTGGAACTTAGAAAAGAGGACTGGAGAAGCAGAGGAAGATGGAGGAGAGCAAAGGCAAGGACAGAATGCTGACCGAATGTGTATAGCTTCATGCATGGCAGGGGATAGGGAGTTGGGTTGAGGGTTTAGAGACAGATATTCTGGAGGATTGATGAACTGGAGCTGGAAAGGCAGGAGAAGATTGCTTTGAAAAGTGTTACCATGGGTTAAGAAGTAGATCCTCTTTAAATTACTTCCACTTACTTGATCTCTTAAAGAGGGTTTCTTTGCATTAAAAACCACACCAACAGCCTTGAGGTGCCCTGCCTCATATTCAGAGTACATGCCTATTTGTCCTTCTCTTGAACTAAACTGATTATGGTTATAAATGTACACAATATTATGTTGTATTTAGTTATAAATTATTGAAAGTCAATACTAATAAAGTAGGTATTTGAATGATAATCTTAACTTTACAAAATTATCAAGAAAATAAGAAAAAAATGAGAAAAATACTCACAAATTTAAAAACATATAGAACTCCATGAATATAATTTTGGCTGAAAATGATAAACGGCCTTTAATTTTACCGGAAGGAATTTTCAGAGAGCCCAGGGTTACTGTGTAGATGTCTCATCGCCAGGGAGAGCTCTGCATTCCTTCAGAGAGATCACAAGAGACCACGCCATTCTCCAGAGACATCCAGCTTTGGTCTGTTCTTAAAGTAGGCTTTTCCAATGGAGTTTAGCTCCCTGGACACTCTGAGCTCCCTCTAAGACTTCAGCAAACACCAAGCTCCAGACCTTATACCAGGGCCAAATGGACACATACATGCATTCTGGGCAAGTGAATAATTCATTTATTAAAACTCTTTGCTGACTATTGGACATGCTCAAAAAGTTCCCTAATCTTTCTTAAGTTAAATTTAGACATATTTGCTAGAATGGCATTCCAAGTAGAATGGATAATGGTAGAACTAGATCTATTATAGTGATGAATTATAATGTTAAGCATTAACCTTAATAAAAGTTGATGATATGCCTTTCTGGGTTACAAGCATTAACGATGGCATCACAGGCAGAATCCTCACTATCGCAGAAATTGTTGCTAATGTCATTGCCTCTTCTGTCCATCTGTTCTTTTGGCTCCTTCACCCTTCAATTCTCTAGTTGCATTTGGCTGTCTCTCATAAGGTTTCAATTTGCTGTGCCTCACATTTTCTTAGGGGTAAACTTGCTAATATCCAAGCATCACACATGTATTATTTAGGTCCCTGGTAGTACATGCACTGTCTCAAGATACACTCATGATCCTTTTCATTAAAACAGCTCTAATTTCATGGGTGTCCTAATAGAAAATCTCGAGCTGAATAGAAAAGACAGTATTTCTTCCTGACTTCTTATTCTTTTATTTCCATATTGAATATATACTTTTATTTTCATACTTATATGCACTGTCACACAAAACAAGATGTAATTACCAACCTAAAAGAGACATTGTAAATATGAAATATGTATCAAATACAGGCAAAAATATTCTTTTAATACATATGCCATATGACCATAGCTACTTAAAATAATAGCATTCAGAGATGAAAAAGTTTAGTAATAGAATTTCTTCTACTTAGAACACTGTTTCTCATGATGATTGTCAGGCCCTGCATAAACACTTTTAACAAATTATCCTCTAATAAGACAGCTCATTCCGCTTTTAAAGAGCACTGTTTGAAAAGTCTTTCTTAAATAGACTTAATTCATTTCGTTGTAATTTCTAGCAGCTAGTTTCTGCAAATTTCTCCTAGAGAGCTATTATTCATAGTTTGAATTTATCTATCACATGCCCACCCTTCAAATGTTTGAAGATGGCCCACATTTATAGATAAAGTAAAAGAAATATCATAAAATGAAATAAGGAGGTATCATATATTAACAAAGTGAAAGGAAACAAAGGCATTAATTGACATAAATGAAAGTAAAAACAGGAATAAGATTGACAAGAATAAAGACAGAAATTACCTTGATGCACTGGAAATAAAGTATACATGGGAGTCTGTAAATTCACAGAATGACACTTGACCTTCAGTAGAAAAGCTGTGTAGTACTCTGCAAAGCTAACTGGGATGCCCAAGGAAAAGCAAAATCAGCCACGTGGTTAGTGACTAGAGTAGAGTGACCATAGAGAAGGTACGCTGCTGCTTTGGCTATGCAAGGTAGATTTGGCAAATAAGAAGAGATGTTCTGTGATGGTAATGGCTCCCAATGTGCAGAGGCAACTATATGATCATCCAATGAGACCATCAAGAAGTGTTTCTTCTTTTTCTTAAAACACATATTTAGGGATGAGAAAGTGTTCTCACATGTAAAATAAATATAATACAACTGACTAGGACTATGTCATCCTATATTGATAATCATGATTGTCAAATATATATAGTCAAGTCATGACTGAGCTAGGCAGGCAGTGAGACAGACCACACCACTCTGTATGTGTGACTTTTTTCTCCTTAAGGGTTCTTCTCAAGAACATCTTCCTTGTTTGCCTGAATTTGGCAGCCAGTAGCTTTATACAACTTGAGTTTTCTTAATCCCTATGAAGTGGCTACAGACTGGAAGAGACTTAGGATTTTTTCTAATACAAAGAAAGTCAGAGGTCCCTGGATGACCTGAGATTACTCTTGTTAGGCTGCACTTAGTAATATAGTTGGTCTAGGTGTTTATGGTAGAGTAAATAATGGCCTCTCAGGAACATCTATATCCTAATCCTTAGAATCTGTAAATGCTACCTTATATGGCAAAAATGATTTTTCAGATATGATTTAAGTTAAAAATCTTGAGATGAAAAGATTATTTTGGATTAGGCTGGTGGGCCCTAAATATAGTTACAAATGTCCTTATAAGAGAGATACAAGAGATCAAAGTTAGTAGCAGAAGACGTGAGGACAGAAGCAAGAGATCGAGTGGTGCAGTCCCTGGACAAGGAATGCAGGCAGCCTCTAGAATTTGGAAGAGGCAAGGAGCAAATTCTATCCTGGAACTTCCAGAAGAAACAGACTCTTTGGACACTCTGATGTTAGCCCTGTAAGACTCATTTTGGATTTCTGAGCTCCGTAACTGTAAGAGGATAAATTTATGTTGTTTTAAGTCACTGTTTGTGGTAATTTGTTACAGCAGCAATAGGAAACTAACACAATATTGTGTATGTTTTCTATTAATTTACCTTCTTCCTATAAATCCAGTATAAGAGCATTTGTTTCTATATCAGTCATCCCCAGGGTGCTGTGAGACGAAGGCGACTGCAGGAGTCTAAACTCAACCATGCAACGCAACATGAAACTGAATTGTATCGGTCAAGGTCTGCCTGTTGCAAGGATCAGAAAACAGCCCAGACAGATTTAAGCAGAAACTGAATTTACTGAGAGGATATTGGGAATATCACAGAAACTGTAGAATTTGAAAAATACATAAGAACAAGAGAGCGAGGCATCAGCCAGCACCAGGCTAAAAAGCGTTCCCCAGATGAGTCCTATGAAGACACTGCTACTGCTGCTGCCGCTCACCACCATGGCTCTCGTGGCAGTCCACCAAGGCACTATGACACCAAGCACCATCCTGGTCGTCTAACCCTGATGTCTCTGGAAATCTAATGTTTCTGCTGGAGTTACCATGACCTGTCACCAGAATGGATTTCTCATGGACCCTACCTTTTTGAATCATTAGCTCCTGTTCATAATCTGAGTTGGGAAAATCTGACTGGTCAAGTTTGGATCACGTGTGTCACATCCTAGCTGCAAAGAAAGCTTGGAAAATGAGCATCTTCTGGTTTAAGTTTCAGTAGAGAGAGGTTCTCTTTTTCTCACTAAGACTACTAAGATATAAATTCCCAAAATATAAGAAAGGATTTCAAATGATGGGTGGCTTAAAAAGGTACAAATGCTGACAACCTAAATGTTAAGAGAAACTGGTATAAAATGCACTGCTATAGAAGCAGGAAAATGAACATAAAAATATAATAGAATATGTAACAATATACAGGATATTTTGAGACTTGGGCAGAGAAGACTTAAAATTTAAAAAAAAAAATCCAAACCCACAAATGGAAAAATAACGCTATTCAGAAGGAATAATAATTATAGTTAACATATGTTAAGCTTGTGTATATACCAAGCACTCTTCTATTAATAACTATTTAACATATGTTAACTCTGTTAGTCTTTATAGGAAAGCACTGTTATCCTCATTCGTAGGTAAATAAATGGAGCATGGTATGTTTAAATACCATGCCCTAGATCACAAATCTAGAAGTAGCAGACTATGAACCCAGGTAGCCTGACCCAGAGCTGTAATCACTAGAGCTTACTGATTACTGAGAAAAAGCTCTGCTTCTTTAAAAGAAACAATCAACAACAATACTGTCTTCTTAATTTAAAAAATCAGACATGCTTGTTGTAGGAGCAGCAAACAATACAGAGGTTTATTTGGGGAGAAATTAATAGTGCTCTTCTTTGTTTCCCATAAATCTCATCCCACCCAGATAGTATAATGCAAGTTCTTAAGTTTTCTAATTGAGTGTTAGGCTGGCACTATGTTCAGGTGGCTACATGTATATAAACTCTCATGAAACCAAGATTTGGTAAGCTCAGGACACTATCTCAATGAGGATAAAAGGGGAGAGAAGCCTAATGTTTATGACTTGGAAGGCTTCCGTTGGGCTTTTATTTCATCCATTTTCTTCCCGAGCCCATGTTTCATGTTTGATTTTGGATAGCCTTTATGTACAATATGCACTCAGATAATGAGCAACTAACAATGATACAGTGAATTTAAATTACATTTGCTTAGCTTTTTTTTATTATTACTTTTGGTTTTTGGCTTCAAGATGGCTGAGTGAATTTGGTGACTCTAGCCTAACAAATTAAATTATAATTGAGGACTATATTATCTAAGAACATTTGTCATTTGTACTAGGGTAGGGTATGTGGAGATATATATATCTCCATAAAAGCATCTCCAGAAACACTTTCAATCAATAGTCCTTTTCCATTGATTTTGTCATAAGCACTATTCCTTAAGACTCTGGTTTATAGATGTTAATCATTGAATTACATCACAGGATGAAATATCTTTCCATTTTGGGTAATTACATCTCAGAATGAAGTGGAAAATTGTAGGAAATGCACATTTCACCTACTCCTCAAACTTTCAATTCTCTTACCCAAATCTTTACTCACAGCTAAATGATCCGGCTTTCTTGCTCACAAGTGAAAATATTGAAATTATCAGTAGAGCACTTCAATAAAATGCCATGCAGACATCTTCCCACCTCCCAGCTTCTGCCTTCTTTCTTTTTTTCTTATTTATTTATTTAAGAGATGAGGATCTTACCCTGTCACTCAGGCTGGAGTGCAGTAGTGCGATCATAGCCCACTGTAATCTCGAACTCCTGAGCTTAAGCGATCCTGTCATCCTCTCACCTCAGCCTCCTGAGTAGCTGGGACTACAGGTCTGCACCAACATGGCCTGGATAATTTTTTTTTTCATATATTTTAGAGATGGATCTTGCTATGCTTCCCAGGCTGTTCTCCAACTCCTGGCCTTGAGTGATCCTTCTGACTCAGTCTCCTGAGTAGCTGGGATTATAGACAGGAACCACTGTACATGGAAGCTTCTGCCTTCTTATATTCTGCCCCCTGCCTCATTACAATAGAACT
>CAUYSK010122859.1:0-25099 GCA_963575035.1 Avahi laniger | reverse complement strand
TGTTTGAAAAATATAATTTGAGTTACTGACCCTTTTCAGGGATTTCTGAAGGCCATTTTTGAGGAATGCATGGCCTTAAAAAACAGATCATTTCCTTGCATTACATTCTTCTCATTTGCTTAATATAAATCCATATTATTTACTCAGAATCCAAAAATTCTAATTCCATGTTGTATATGTTATACTATAAAATCATTTATTTGCTATTAATTCAGATGTGTAATAATAAAACATTGAGAAGAATCTCACTTGTTTAAGAGCATTACTATTTCACATTATATGCTTTTGAGAGGACATAAATGGGAAGAAATAATTTTCTTTTACAGTAAGCTATCTTACTCATGTGAGACATACCCTTGCTTCAGTCATGGAGCATAAATTTCTTTCTTCAGATTTTTGTTAGTGATTTTTAAAGTCATTCATATCAATTTAGGCATAGTTTATTTTCTTGAGAGTTTTCCTTTGATATATATTTGTATTAGTTCTTTATCGTTTTGCTAGTTATCTTTTATATTAAAGGAATTTCATTTTAATTCATTGACTTTAGATGGAAGACTTATAAATTATAATCTGGATATCTGGCTTTATCAAATGCCAGAGTCAATTAGTTTGGAATGGCTTATATAAAGCTCTGGACTCTGTTCTTATAGTCTTCCCTCTTTTAATCCTTAGTATATATTCCTGCAAGATAAATCTTCCTAAAGTGGTTCGGTCATGTAATTTCCATACTCAGAAACCTCCAGAGATTACCCATTGCTTATTAAATTAAATTCAAACTTGCTCTCTGACATTCATGGCCCTCCAAACCCCAATATAATCCAGCCGCTAGTCTCATCTATTACTACTCTGTCTGAACTGTTCACAACGATGTAACTAAATTTATTTGGCTTGTACAGGCTCTGTTTTTTTCCACTCATTATAATTTTCTGGGCTTGTTCTCCTTACAAGCCTTGCTCTTGTATCACTTCTTACTGTTCAAATTCAGCTGATCCTTCAAAGATCATCTCGGAAAACCATGTATGTGAGAAGCTTCTCCTGATTTATTTATTCAACAAATATTTATTTGCCAGCCGTTAGTCAAGTGTACTGTGAATGAAAAAGACAAACCCCTGTTATTTTAGCTTACTTTTTATATAGGGGGCATAGATAATAAATGAACAAATAAATATATAAAATAAATAAATGCAAATGTAAATAAAATAAACATGTAAAATGCTAATAAGTGCTATGAAGGAAAATATTGAAAGTGGGATATGAAGTGTGGAATTGGAGAGGCAGTACTGATATTTTATTGAGGGCGATCAGAAGCCTATCATCTCAGATGAGGAGACATTTTCAGAGAGAGACAACTAAAAGGGAGAGTAAGTCAAGAAGATATCCAAAAGAAGAACAGAGCCTGAGGGAAGATGAGTTCGAGAACCCTGGGGCAGAAGCAAGCTTGGCATGGTTATAAAACAGCCCAGGGGCACATATGACCAAAGAGAAATCAGTGAGCAGGAGAGTCGCTGAAGAAGTCTGAGAGGAGTGAGTTCTTGGGCCAATCTAAGGGCTTTGGCTTTCAGTATGAAAGTGATTAGAAGCCAGAAAGGGTTTTGAGCAGAGATGTGACCTGAAATGGCTTATGTTGAATAGATTGTAAGGACACAAAGGAAAATCAAGGGAGTACAAAAGGCTATGCCGATCGATCAAGATTTGGTGGCGAATTGAAACAGGTTTCTGGCGTAGGAAGTAATGACATTCAGGGAAAGTTTTATAAAACAAGAAAGTATATTTGAAAGCAGGTAAGAATTCACAAAGAAAATCAGTAGCATTTTGGGAAATATTTCTTCATCTTAAAAACTACCATTACTTTTTATTACATTAGGTTCTTGTGCCAGGTTCTTTACTATGCTCTTCACTTCCGTTTTCCATATTTAAATCTCATAAAAATCCTATGATATATAGGGTTTATTTTTGTTACATTTTTACAGAAGAGGAATTTGTAATACAGAGAGGTAGAGTTTTAAGAAAATATTATATATGTCTATCTCCCTGTATTCTTCGTATAGAAGGAAAGAAATGACCAGGAATAAATACACCAGAATGTCAATAGTGGTAGAATAATAGATAAATTTTTTGGATCTTTGTATTTATCTGTATTTCTTTCAAGAATAGATATTAATTTTACTTTACTTATTTTAAAATTATTATATTTTGATGAATAAAGATATTGATTTTATAATATGAAAATTAAATATAAAAGTTATAAATTTTCACCCCATTTATTTTACTTTACTGCTTTATAGTTGACAAAGTATAGGATTTGTAGTCAGACTTGGCTTCAAGTTCTATCACCTTGGACAAATAATTTAGCCTTCATGAACCTCAGTGTATTCATCTGTAAACTAAAGTCCCAAGTTTTTAGGCTTATTTTCAGGATGCAAGTGGATTACAAAATGACAGTTTTAGACACAATGCCTGTATCATAATAGGACATAATAGATGGTTGCTATTATCAGGTCCATATTATATAAATGCTAAGATTAAATTACTGAAGAAATACAACACAATGTATAGTATCATAATATATAACACAGATAGCTGAATATTATAACTAATAAATTATCACAAAAATTAATTTCATCTATGAACTTTGCTTAATTTCACAATTTCTCTCATTTCCTAATATTATGACTTGATTAAAGTCTTTGGTGCTGTTTTGAGGCAGGCATGGCATTTATTTTCCTTTTATTTCATAGTTAATAAATGTTCATTTCCTTTCACTTATTTTTAAATACCTTAATGGGTACCTTTAAATAGGTTTGAATAATTACAAATAATCAATTCAGGATTACATTTAGATACTGGTTTAAGATGGGTCAATGTTGTTTAGTGAAAAATTCCACTGATTTCAGTTGCAAACAACCTTGATGTCAGTGCCTGTTTTGTCTAAATACAAGTTTTAGGATCAGGTCCAGTTCCATAAAAATCATTGCAATTACAGCATTATGTGTAATAATGTCCCAGTGTAAGTTAAGATATTCTTTTTCTCAATTACATTTTTAAAACAGCAGGCAAAAATGTTTCCTGTAATGTTTGTAAATGTTGCCTTCTCTAGTTAGGGAATTAAAAAAAATCATAAAATAAAACTATTTAGATGAAATAGTTATGTGCACACCTAAAATAACAGCATAGACCGCATCTTCCTAATACACAAATGTATGTATGTTTTTCCCTGTGTCTTTCCTCTAAGACTCAGTTGCATTTTTTCCTAGGGAAGGGATTAAGGAAATAGAAAATAATGCAGTGTTCTGCAATGTATTTCAAAACTATCAGTCCTACTAAATTATTGTTGTATAATTTATGTTATCTACATTTGCCTTACATCTATGCTCAGTTATTCCCATTGACTTTCACTTTTCTTCAATGTTAAAGGATACCTCGTAGTACAGTAACTGTTGCAAAATAAATTTAGGATGTCATGTAATGGTTCGCAATAAAACTACATAAAACTGAGTTCGGTGTGTGAAGGGTATTCATCATAATGAGTTCTACTGTATCTACTCAATTATAGATCTATATGAATCACCAATGATCTATCTTTTCAGCATCTCCTTCTATATTGGAAGTCAGACTCACTCTTGAATTGTACTCAAAAAATGTTTCTATAATAAGTTGGTAAGTTCTTCTAGTAATGGAATCATCCTGAGATACCATTCTGTGTAATGTAGTTTTTCCCCATGGCATCTCCCGAAGTTCAAAAAGTAATAAAGGCAAATAGCTTAATACAGAGAAAGAATATACAGTGCTGTTGGCTAGGCATGAGGTTTTATATCCTTCAAGAGTAGAAATAAAATAGTAGAATAATATAATTTTATACCCAAAGAAGAATTGTGTAATCCTACCTGATACACTATCTGTTTAGATATAAGTCCTGAAATACTGAAATATGAAACTTTCCTCTAGGATATTGTTAGCTATAATGTATCTGTAGACCGACTCCAAGAACTGTATGTTCTAATGGATGCTAAAGACACTGCTTTAATTGGTTCAAAGTGATCTGATTTTCTTTTAAACTATGGAATTTGGGTCCATTTTCATTTTATAATTTTCAATTTTGATTCCTTTTTTACTTTGAAAATTCTTTGAAAGTGAAGTTTGTTCTTTCAGTTTCTACATATACTGCATCAACATTCTTCTAAGTTATTCTTAAATGTAATATATAATATGACAAATTTATTATTATAGCCCCTTAAAAAAAATTTCCCTAGCACTTAGTTGTTCCCAAACAAGTACAAAGATAGCATGTTAATAGTTTTATGATTTTAGAACTCAGAGAGAAATTATTTTTGATTTATAGTGAAACTGGAACCCTTTACTCTCTAATAATTAGTCTTTTAAGGTCAAGAAACTATACCAAATTCTGAACATTAACCCAGATATATCCTTCAAAATGATGGATATAAGTGTCCTAATTTAATAAATTCTTTTAAAATCATACATAAAATTTGTATATTCACAGGCCTATATATTTGATAGTATATATAATTTATCTGAAACTTTACAAACCAAAGAACCTAAATACTCAAATATTAACATTTTGAGTCTAGTTTTAGAAGTTAGTACATAACAGTCAAAAGTTAAGTGGAAATGTCTCATTTTTTAGATAAATTTAATGATTTAATAGAGATTTGTCTGTGTGTCAGAATGTGCTATGTAGTATGTGAGTGATTAAAAAATAAGGACGGCATAATCTTTGTTTTTAAGAAAATTGATATGTCCTTGAGAAATATGATAACCTCACACATGATTCTAATCAAAGCAGAATATGAAGTGTGCAATAAGAGATCACTGGGTTATAGGGTTTAGTGAAAGAAAGATAAGATCCAGTTATTAGGAATCCAGAAAAATATCACAGAGAAGAAGGCACCTTAGATGGTCCTTGAAGAACTAGTAGAACTTCTTTCCTTTGAAAATAAAGGGTAGGTATTTTAGAATAAGGAAACAGTATGAATAAAACAATAGGAGGAGGTGCAAATTATATTTAGGAATAAGGAGAAATCTCAATATTACTTGAATTCAGGGCATAAATCAGATAATAATGGAAGAAAATACCTGAAAATATATTAGAGACAAAGAATTCATATTAAATTTCAATGGCATTTGGGGAGCCATTGAGGTTTTCTGAGCTTGGAAATTACACTGTTGGAACTTACTTGTGAAGGTAATCCCAGATACTGGTTCATCTTGTGAATTAGAGAAATATTTGAAGAAAAGAGATTGGTTAAAAGGCAGTTAAAGAATCCTGGGGGTGAGGCAATGAGGACATGCATCATGGAGTTGGTATTAGAACTGGAAATAAACATCTGGCTCAGTGAACTCCAGTTTACTTCCATAAGAACTGAACAATTAGGAGTTTTAATACATTTTCTTTTTTGAGATTGCAGGGGTTAATAATGAAGTCTCTTTTAATCTGAAAGAGGGGTTTATTTTATGGCTCTTTCACACTCTTCCTGACTGTGGTCATTTTCTATGGTCTGCAGGCCCCTCAGTACCTGTCACATTATTTAGGCCAGAAGGAAAGGAAATGCTCAGTCTACAGGTGTGAAGCAGGTTCATTGTACACTGGTTACCAGCTGTCTGAATCTGGTGAGACAGAACATGCTCATATGCAACAAGTTACATGAAGTGCATTTATTACTTACAGAGAGGCAGCAAGGGACAAAAGAAGCCTAGGATCTCTTGTGATCTGATCTCCTAAGGCTCAAGAAAGCGGTCCAGGGCTGACTGAACCTTGACTGCACATGTCTCACTTGCATCGGAGACAAAGAGGCCCAAAAGGCAGCCTGGCCTCAGTTATATACCTCAGGGGGCAGCATAAATCACTGAGCAAAGCTTTAAAGGACGTCCTACTTCTATGGGAGACAGGAACAAAGCCTGGGCTGTCCCATCCCTATCTCAGGATATTACATTTTCAGCACATCCTATGGTTATTCTTGAGAACTGCACATAAGAAAGAGAGGAGAATTGGGTTGGTTCATGCCCACCCAGAGAACTGTCTTGTAAGAGTGGCTCATTCTTCATCAGGCTGTTTGATTCTATGATGGAAATTAGAGAGTTGCTCTCTTTTCTTGGCTTCCATCATCTTACAATAGTGAAATTATGTGGTTTGCAGCACCGTATGTTCAGATATATTGTTTTGGTTTAATTTAATCATATGAACAAATTAAAACTACTAGAATCAAGGAAAAGGATGATATGACTCTTTTTTTCCTTTTCCAAATGTGCTTTTCTCTGATATAGGTATAAATCAAGCGGTTTTATTAGAACCCGAATCTGTTGGTGCTAGTCTCTAGTTCTTAAAGAGCTTCATTCTGAAATTGCACATTTTACCTTTATCCTGTTATCCCAGCACAGCAGTCTAGACTGGAATTATTCTATTTACCCAGGTTTGAGGTCTGTGTCAGCCAAGGCCAGAACAGCCCGCGTGGACTCAATGTTATTCTTTTGCTCTGAGCTTTGGACACCTCATTTAGAGGTTATTGATATAATTGATTGCTTATGGATAAGTGAAAATTGCAGCCTGTGTCTAAGGATGTACCTCAAAAGTGTAAGAGCTGCTTGATTCGAATATTTTTACTAAGGATCCAGGGATATGGTCACAGTCTTCACAATTTTAAGGGAGTCTTTAGGACCTTTTTGGCAGGATTAGATTGTCATGTCAGCTCAGCACCTTGAACAGTTCCTCTCTGCTCATGGACTGCATGGCAGGTACTCACTTTTGTTTCTTTCTCAAGCTTAAATTTACCTGAAAAAAATATTTCCAGATTTTGCTTCAAATTTAGATTTCATTCTTTGTTTATTCCCTTGGATTTAATATACAAACATTGTCTTATTTACAGGTCCACCTTATTATACTAACACCAGACCCCTTTGCTATTGCCCTTTGTGACTGGACCAACTGCACCCATAAGACAGCTTTGACACCTTAAACACGTGCTGTTTAATATATGAGGATAACCTATACACATGGGTAACAGGACTTTGGTTTCTGTACTCAGCTTGTAGAAATGATATAACCTCGAGGACTTTGGCACCTCTGGGATTTCTGCTGTTAATAGTGAGAACTTTGTATATGTCACTATACTTTCATGTTACACTGCCTATTAACTTGTTCCTCATAATTAAATGAAAGAAGGTTAGAAACCAAGGTTGGCCCTACCAAGAGCTGTAAAATTACTCTTAGAATGTAATGGAAGCATCTCTATAGTGTTAAGGTCAGTTCTACATTGTCCGAGAGGCAGCTGTGTATCCCCAGGAATTTCTGTGCGGCAGCCCTCCACATTCTTGCTGAAATATATTTTTGAGGATGAATGATGAGAACAATTTAGTGAAGAAAAATAGACTGTGAACATGTCATATGATATTCCAATTAATTTCTTTTGCTAAATAAGCAAAAAACATTTAAAAATATCTCGCCTACCAATTTCAAGTTTGTAATTCTCCTAGTATGATGTGTCAATTCTCCTTATCAAAATTCATATTTTATGAATGAAAGATCTTAGTTCTTTAAAAAAACAATTCTAAGCAAACTCAATTAACAGAAGCTAGGTTTAAAATTAATGTAACCTAAATTATATAAGATAACATAGTTTTTTTAATAACAAACTAAAATATGTAATATATAGGCACGTATAAATTTAAATTTTATGAAGGTTAGAAATAACGATAATCAGACCAAGTGCGGTGGCTCACGCCTCTAATCCTAGCACTCTGGGAGGCCAAGGTGGGAGAATTGCTTGAGATCAGGAGTTTGAGACCAGCTTGAGCAAGAGGGAGACCCTGTCTCTACCAAAAAAAAAAAAAAAAAAATAGAAGAAATTAGCTGGACATGGTGGCATGCACCTGTAGACCTAGCTACTTGTGAGGCGGGAGGATCGCTTGAGCCCAGGAATTTGAAGTAGCAGCGAGCTATGATTATACCACTGCCCTCTAGCCCAGGCAATAGAGCAAGACTCTTGTATGTATGTATGTATAAATAAATAAATAAACATGTATTTATTTTTTAGAGTCTTTAAAATACGATTCTGAAAATACAGTATCAGTGAGAAAATGAGGATTGTGTTTCAAATACAGACAGAAATAATTTGTCTATCTTTTGATATCTCTTAAAAAGCATTTTTTTATTTTATTTAATCCTCACAAAAATGTGAGGTAGAAAATATTGGTATCATTATCTTTATAGTACAGATAAGAAATTTGTTCAATAAAACTTACCTGAAAAGTTTCAGAAATGGAACTAGAATCTTCTGACTCCTAATATTATTTTGTCTCTATTGAAATGTTGAAATAAAATATTTTTCCTAAAAATAAAGTTCTTAAACCATTTGCTCATCAGCAAGAATCAATTATATTTCTCTTTTTGGCCAGGTGTCTTGCAGGGTACTAGGAACATACCAGTAAAAATACAGTTTTTGTCTTCAAAATGGACAGTCTGATAAATGCTTTTTACAGTCCATGTCATACTCTAATCTGGAAATCACAGACACAGGGGATAATTTGTCTTTTTAACAAACAATATGATACAGTCTTATGGTTCTTTCTGCAATATTACTAATTAAGCAAAGAGAAGCTCATGATTCCAGATGCAATTGTTTTATCTGCAGGATTGAGTGGATGTTCTCTTAAAAAGAGCACTTTCCTAGGAACAAGACATCCGGATTCCATCGTTGTCTTGTTACTGACTTGATGTGCGACTTTGAGAATATCAGTTAACCTTCTGAATCCTAAGTTTGTTTATTGACAAAAGGATCATAAAAAAACTTGCCTCACTTACTTCCCAGGATTGATGTAAGGAAATAAATATATTATTTTACAGGTAAAATTGAAATTGAAAAGTGTAAAAGGATTGAACAGACATAAAGTAGTAATGTTTAATTTTGGACTGTGTGGAGAAATTACTATCAAATAATTAGAATTATAGAAAAAACTGCTGCACTGATGATATCTAGAGCACATTTTAAAATTGGGTGGCCATATTCCTGGGATCACAGGTGAAAAGTAAGTCTAGGTAACATACATGTCAGAGGGGAAAACATATTTCATTTTTACTCTCAACACCGTAACATTCCAAATAACTTTGTTAATATGGGCTTACAGGCCGAGATAAATTGGAGTGCCTCTTTTCCTTTGGCTTAGGCTGTTTATAAATATAAAGACCCACTTTTAATGCCAAATCAAGTAGTAAATTATTGTTAGAAACCTGTGATAATTCCAGAATTTCAGGGCAATAATGGACATCAAAGCATTATATTTTTATGCAGGCAAACCTTTGCTTTTGCATAAAAAAACTGGGTATGTGTTTACACCCTCTAATTGTTTCTATTAATATCATGACCTTTATTATTTTGCATTGTACTTGTGTTTATACTTTTGAAGAAGCAACACTGTAGGAAAGATTAGAATACTGTGGAGACAGAGTCATGTGGAGTGCTTATGAAAAATTAAATGCCCTCAGCATTAGCAGAAGTAGGTCATTTATTTCTTAATTAAATTTGTATATCATAGTCACTGATTAACCTGTATTTGGATATTAGGTAAGTCTGAATCTTCCTTATTGTCAAAGCTGTTGTACAAGCACCTGCCACGTGTAACAGACAAATAGTCTCAACTTAAAAGATTATCCAAGAAGCTTCTTTCTCAAATTTCATTGCCCTTTATCACATATTATTTCATGATTTTACACCTCTATCTTTCAGACTTCTAGGATTCTCTATCCAAATGACCTATTTTTATCTTTGGTTGCTTATATCAGCAAAACATGAAAAATCTGAAGTCTAGATAGAATACACAGGGCATTACCTTAGGAACTATATGTGAATCCCTAGTGTTAGAATTTCAAGGGCAAGCATTTGAAGAAATGACACAAAGAACTTTATGTTTTTCAAAGATATAGGATGGCTGAGCAGACAAAGAAAAAACTTCACACTCTCTCAAGTGCAAATTACATGAACTGTTGGCAGATATTCACCTCCTTATGTAAAACCACAGCACAGTAACTTGAGCCATATTTGATCACTCCTGGAGACAGGAAGATCTCTTTGGAGGGCATTTGAAAACATTATTCTGAAGGTCTGAAAAGGACATTGGATGGGTCATACGAAATATTAACTGTATATTCAGGTATTACATTAGAGCACTCCACAGAAGTGGGAATGCATTTGGTTGTAGATTTCATAAAATGAATGAAAGAAATCAATTCATAGTTCTCTTTCACCATCATTAAGAAAATATTACCTATACTCTTTTTGATTAATTGCTGATTGGTTGGGAAGACTAATATTTTAGTTAATTAAATTTGTAAATTTTGGCAATTTTATGATAATATATTTTTTGATGTTCTGAAACACCATACTATAGTGATAAAATCGCTATTTTCTTGTTGTAGTTAGACATCAGTACTTTTATCATGGAGTGGCTTTTCTGTAAATTTCTATCACACATTTGTAGTTTGCTTGGGAAGAAAATCAACATGAAAATGAATACCAAATTGCTCTTTAAATTTCACAAATATACTACCAAAGTGGTAGTTATCAGATCAGTGGTGTCCTAAATCAAATATTGACATAATTCCATGTGGTTTGGTAATGGCTTTATGATTAAGATTTTAAAAATTTTGAAAGGTCAAGGGTAATTGTACTGCTTCAGAAGGTAAAGATTTGAAACATTACTATAGTCACACAAATCAACCAACTTCCTTTCGTTTTCATAGTGCAAAATAGTTTTCCTTGTTGAAAATGAGTGCATCAGCATAAAAGTCCCTTGAGCAAGAAAAGTGTGTATTGATCACCATAAAGTGCATTTCTGTAATACCTTGAAGTTATTTAAATTTACGCTAAACCATGTTCTGTTTCCGACAATAGATTCCTTTCATGTGTTATTTATTGATTTACAGCTTTATAGAAATGGAAAAATAATTTCATTGTGAAAAACACATGTAAGACCTTATCATACAATTTCAATTTCTTTGTAGCTTTAAGAAAACATCACAAATATTATACTCAATTTAAGAGTTAACAGATTACCAAACTTAACTATTACACTTTTATCCTCCAACAATGTGTTGAAATAGATATGCATGCTGAATCATCCATATGATCACAAAGTAAAACCTGGCTAGGAAACATGTAGAAAAAATAGATTCTAGAATGAAAGGTTGTTTTTGTTATAACATGAATTCTAGTTTTTCTCAGATTTACCATATCATCCCTTTGCACTTCACAGTTTCCATTTGGAAAATGGTGATAACTGTCGTTTTCGTCTAGCTCAATGGATGTTACAAAAACAGATGAGGCTGTATACATAAACAGTTAGCAGGGCTTTCAAAGAAAGTTGCTTTGCAGATGTAGGCAAGGAATAGGTCGAATCTCCTGGCTAAAGCAGATGCTTCCTCATTGTACTTAGTTTCTTTCATTCTGAGGGCAAAGCAGGCTCTCTGCCAAGAGACATGGAGTGTCATAAAGAACTGGCACAGATTCCAGGACTCGAGCCCTGTGTCTCGCCTCTGTCTTCCTGATGATCTGGATCAAACAAAGACTGCCAATATGGATTGACAGAAAGACAATTTACTTCATTATTTATGGGCCTCTTCTTGCTACTTCTAAACTCTTTTTATTTCCTTAACATTTCGAATTCTAGAATAAAAGGATAAGGAAAATATGCTGTTATTTTATATAAAATTGTATATAATATGACACCGATGTTTTTAATGCTAAAGATTAGAGTCCCATAGTTAGCTGGATTAAAGCATGAGAATTTAAATGCAAATAATTCATTATACTTGTATACTATTACTTCAAACTTCATGGCCACAACTTATACCATATATCTTAGCAAAGTAATAAAAAAGAGAATTAAGAGCTGTACATAATCAGTGTGAGATAGTCACTTTGAATGCAGTATTAAAAATACATCTTAAGTAATTTATAATTCAAGAGCAAAATATAGAATTTGGGGAAAACGTATATACTTTTTATACCCCAGATATTCTGTTGGTAAGCTAACTGAGGATTACACAGGTATGGAATCTGTGATTCCTTCATAAAATAAATCAAGAGAAAAAGGTATTGATAGAAATTAAAAACATTCTTAACTCTGTTATATTTTTCAGAGTAGTTTGAGTAAATAAAGACGACCAGATGGAAACCAGCAGAAACTAAATAATCAAAACCAACAGAAATTTGACTATATATCAGTATAATTAAAGAGATAGATATAGGTAAATAGATATATATAGTATTCTGTAAAAATATTAAAGTGGAAAATATTTTGGAATATATTATTATTTCCTTTCAAGGGATATTTTTGGAACGAACCAACCTCCACATACACATACCTGTTCCACCTGCAAATTCTGTATGTTAGTTTCTAAATGTTCTCATGTATTTGAAAATCAGTTGTCTTTGTATCATTCAGTTAATTCAGGAACTATCTCCAATAGCTCTCCATTATACACTAACAAAAGGTAAATTTTATAATGTCATTTCACGTTCCTCTTTATCTGTCTTTCCTGGGAACAATCTTTCCCTCCCCACCAGCATATACAAACAGTTACTATTGTTTCCGTATATTCTTTAACCTGCTGCTTTAGATGCTCCTTTTTTCTCATCTTTCCCTACACATGAATCCATATGTCCCTCTTTGTGCCTATGCTCAGATTTTTCCTTGGTGATCAAATGAAAAGTAATTAGAATGCTTTTCCTGTTTGAAGTCATTGTTGAAAACAAACATCATACTTTGTTTCTGATATTATTAATAATACTATTCATTGGTTTCTTTATTTTGCAACCATATGGAATTTTTAGGATTAATAGATACTCTGAGATCTTAAGCTCTGTAAAATGATTGTAACCAGTTTTGATAATTCAGATACTTCATGTGTTAATTGGAAATTCCCATTGGACTTAAAATCATACATATATCCAACACACATGCAGGCAGACTCCAAGTGTTCTAAATTGGTCATTGAATCTCTTATGTAATGTCTTATACCTTTATCTTAGAGCATAGAAGATGAAGACGGAGACCATTTATGTTGCTTTCAGTAAATGTTTAAATATATCATGTATTTAGCAAAACATTTTCTTTCAGGCTGCTTTGTAATGCTTCAGTAGTGCATGATCTGAAATTATACATAGATTCTACTATACACAGGATATCATAAGTTTTATTACATATCATGAACCATATACTACACACTAGGAGAGTGTCAGTGGGATAAGTAGACAGTGTGTGTGTGTGTTGTGTTTGCATGCATGCGCACGCACACGTGTGAACGTATGTGTGTTTACTGGCAAAGGTTGAATTTGAACCCTGTGATGAAACAAAGAACAAGGATGTCCTAAGAAAAATGTGTGTGGATTTTTCCTTAGGAGGTTTTACGTCCTTCCGCTATTTTCTCCAACCTTCTGGCACTCCATTATTGGAGAGTTTGATTCCCAGACATTAAGGACCAAAACAGAGGGATACCAGAATCCTGGGACAATCTCGTCTAAAGGCATGAGTTTATCTTCCACAAAGAACTCAAGATCAGAGAATCTTAAACATGAAACAGGAAAAGATTTCAAGATCATCTTTAACATTTCAAATTATAGCATATTTTTTTTCTTTAAGCATATTACGGGGGTACAAATGTTTAGGTTACATATATTGCCTTTGCCTCACCTGAGTCAGAGCTTCAAGTGTGTCAATACCCCAGACGGTGCACAGCACACTCATTAGGTGTGTCCATACCCATCCCCTCCTCTTGCCCCACCTGCCTAATACCCGATGAATGTTAGTACTATGTGTGTACTTAAGTGTTGATCAGTTAAAAACAATTCCATGGTGACTACATGTAGTGCTTGTTTTTCCATTCTTGTGATATTTCACTTAGTAGAATGGGCTCCCAGTATATCCAGGATAATACAAGAAGTGCTATATCACCATTGTTTCTTATAGCTGAATAGTGCTCCATGATATACGTATACCACATTTTATTAATCCACTCATGTATTGATGGGCACTTGGGTTGTTTCCACATCTTTGCAATTGTGAATTATGCTGCTATAAACATTCTAGTGCAGATGTCTTTTTTATAGAATGTCTTTTGTTCTTTTGGGTAGATGGCCAGTGGTGGGATTGCTGGATCTACTTGTAGATCTTTGAGGTATCTCCATGTTACTTTCCACAGAGTTTGTACGAGTTTGCAGTCCCACCAGCAGTGTATGAGTGTTCCTATCTCTCTGCATCCACGCCAACATTTACTGTTTTGGGACTTTTTGATAAAAGCCATTCTCATTGGAGATAATTGATATCTCATTGTGGGTTTGATTTGCATTTCCCTGATGATTAGAGATGTTGAGTATTTTTTCATATGTTTGTTAGCCATTAGTCTGTCTTCTTTTGAAAAATTTCTGTTCATGTCCTTTGCCCACTTTATGATCGGGTTGTTTGATTTTTTCTTGCTGATTTTCCTGAGTTCTCTACAGATTTTAGTTATCAGCCTTTTATCGAATGTGTATCATGCAAATATTTTCTTCCATTCTGCAGGTTGTCTGTTCTTGTGATAGTTTTCTTGGCTGCGCAGAAGCTTTTTAATTTGATCAGGTCCCATTTATTTATTTTTCTTGTTGCTGTCATTGCCTTTGGGGTCTTCTTCATAAATTCATTGCCTAGGCCAATGTCTATAGGAGTATAGGGATGCTACTGATTTCTGTACATTGATTTTGTAACCTGAGACTTTGCTGAATTTGTTTATCAATTCCTGTAGTCTCATGGCAGAATGTTTGGGATTTTCTACGTACAAGATCATAACGTCAGCAAAAAGTGATAGTTTGACCTCTTCTGCCCCCATTTGGATGCCCTTGATTTCCTTCTCTTGTCTGATTGCTCTGGCTAGGACTTCCAAGCACTATGTTGAATAGAAGCGGTGATAGAGGGCAACCTTGTCTGGTTCCAGTTCTAAGTGGGAAAGCTTTCAGTTTTTCCCCATTCAGTATGATGTCGGCTATGAGTTTGTCATATATGGCTTGTATCATATTTAGGTAAGTCTTCTGTCTGTGTCTATTTTGTTAAGTATTCTTACCATAAAAGGGTGTTGAATATTGTCAAATGCTTTTACTACATCTATTGAGAGGATCATATGGTCTTTGTTTTTGCTTCTATTTATGAGGTGAATTGCATTTATAGATTTGCATATGTGGAACCATTCCTGCATCTCTTGGATGAAGCCCACTTGGTGGTGATTTATTGATTTTTTTTTTTGATAAGCACCTGAATTCAGTTTGCTAGGATTTTGTTGAGAATTTTTGCATCTATATTCATAAGGAATATCGGTCTGTAGTTTTCTTTTTTTGTTGCGTACTTTTCTGGTTTTGGTATCGGGGTGATATTGATTCATAAAACGTGTTGGGGAAGATTCCTTCTTTCTCAATGTTGTGGAATAATTTCTGCAGGATAGACACCGTTCTTATTTGTAGATCTGGTAAAATGTGGGTATGAAACCATCTGGTCTGGGACTTTTCTTTTTAGGAAGATTTTTTATTGCTGCTTCAATTTTGGTACTTAATATTGGTCTGTTCAGGAATTCTATTTCTTCCTGATTAAGCCTAGGGAGTCTGTGCATTTCTAAGAATTTGTCCATTTCCTCCACATTTTTTAAGTTTATGTACATAGTGATTTTAGTAGTATTCATAGATGGTATTTTATAATTCCATGGCATCAGTTGTAATTTCTCCTTTTTCATTCCTGATGGAGCTTATTAAAGTCCTTTCTTTTCTGCTTCTCATTATTCTAGCAGGAGACTTTTCAATTTTGTTTATTTTTTCAAAGAACCAAATTTTTGTTTTATTAATCTTCTGTATAGATTTTTGTTATCAATTTCATTTAGTTCTTTTCTGATCTTTGTTATTTCTACATAAAGCATAATTTTTTATAGTCTTCTAAAAGTGGCTATCTAAATTCTTTAGAACAATCACTAAAGTAACTACAGTGTAATGGTTGTAACGGTTAAGAGCTTTTGCTATGGATCAGTCCAGTTGGGACTATCTATTCTACCTTTGCTAGTTCAGTGAGCTTCTCTTTTTTATGCTTCAGTTTCTTCAACTGTAAAATGAAGTTAGGAATAATACTTATCTCGCAGAGTGGTTGAGGGAATTAAAAGAGATGATGCATGTAAAGTGCAGTGCAGTGCCTGGAAGGAAACTCTGAATGACTACTAGCAATTGTTTTTATATCATAACATTGTTTGAGAGTGTGTTAAAATTTTTTTTCCCAATATTTTAAGTCTCAACTAGAATCTTGTTACTTCTACATGTGAGAAGAGTTTAAGCCTGTTTGGTGGTATCTAAAAACACTATATCTTTCAGATGAGAGCCATTTAAGCCCTCAAATACACAGGTAACATGTCTTTATTTTTGAGGCTAAAATTATCGGTCATTTCATATCTTTATGTGCCATGATTCATCATTCTGACTATTCTCCTCTGGTTACTGAGCATGTTTTAATATTTTCCTAGAAATTGAATGCAATATTCCTGGCAGACTGGAGAGGCAGAATCAAGCAGAATTTTCCCCTTCCTGTGTACTCTGCTTCTGCTGATGTAGACTCTATTCTTATTATTTTGGAGGTACATTTTATTGTTATGTTGAAATAGGTAAACATGATGTTTGTGGCAGCATCACTAAAATCAAGTTTGTAGTCAATTCAAAATCTGAAATGATATTTCAAATTTTTTCATTTGTCTTATTTTATTTTTTAATCGAAACATAATATACATATTTGTGGGGTACACGGTGATGTTTCAATACATATAATATCTATAGTGATTAGATCAGGGCAATTAGCATATCCAACAGCTTGAATATTTATCATTTCTTTGTGTTGGGAACATTTGATATCCTCCTTTTAGCTATTTGAAACTATGTAATATAGTATTGTTAACTATAGTCATCCAACAGTGTCATAGAACACTAGAACTTACTCTTTCTATCTAACTATAATTTTGTATCATTTAATGAAATGATTTGTCTCCTGTCCCTATGATTGGATGCTGTTAAGCTATGTTTCCTTTATTATGTATATTTGTCTTAGTTTTAATTGACATTTTTAAGTCTTGGTGTAAAAATTTCTTTCTATACATATAAAAATAATTTCAGCCCCTGATACCATTCTGTTTGTTGCTATACTAGAACAAGCATTGCCTCAGTTTCTTGGTGAGGATATTCAAAGTGGAAGGAGACATGGTGCTCTCCAGACAAGGCAGAAATCTCAAGGGCACAAATTTCCTTTTTATATCTCAGTTCCTAATATCACTCCCTGGCCCTCCATACCTAAATCCCAAAATGCTTTCTTTGGCCTTAAGAAGATAATATGAGAAGTCTGTCTATTGATTATGTTCTGATTAGCTTGCAGCATCATTTTACTTTGGGTTAACTTTGTTTTTTATTTTACATTAGTGTATTCTCAGACTTACAAATTTTAGTACAAATTAGTACATGTTTATTGAGCATCTATACTGGGCAAGATAGCACTCACTTCTATTAGGGATGTCTCTTTCCTGAGAAAGCACCTTTGATACTGCCTATGGGGCTCCAAAATGATTTCTGTAGCCATCTTTTGATGTGCAGGTAAGATGAGAGGAGGCTTCCTAATAGTTTTAAAGTCTAGATTGGCTTGGAGTTGGATCAAGGCAGAGCCTGTGTGTCCCCATCTTTAGCATATATAAATTGAGGCAAGGGCCAGTAGTATTCAGAGAACACCAGAGAGTCCTTTGTTTTCCCATGAGTCTATAAAAAAGAAGGCGAAACAACTGGAAAAGTGAATTTGGTGAAAGATTTTAGAAGAGTAAATGTCCCTATGCTTTTGTTAGTATGCATCCACATGCACCTGAACATTAGCTCAAAGTCTATCAAGTTCCCTTGGAATTTATATTGTTGGTGTTATAACCAGTAGTCCATCTCATCTTTTTCATATGATTTTGGTATTTGAATAACATACATAGAATTTGATTCTCCATATTCGAAAATTCTTTTAGGTGTCTCTAGTCATCATGTCGTGGAAACAAAAGATGACACATGCCATGCTTGGTCTAGGCCCTATACAATGGGGGGCCAATCAGCTAACCAGGGAAAGAATGCTGTCCAAAGAAGTTCGGGCTTTATTCTATAAATGTCTCATGTCATGAAGGAATTTAGGCAAGAAGTATAACTAGAAATATATTGATAGTAATAAGGTAGTAATATATAGAAGATGGGATGTGGGTACATCAGGAGATTTTTTCGTTGAGTATGAGGCAGAAGATGAAGAGATCGTGAAGAAGTACAACCCAAAAGCATTGGTAAATGAGGGGGCAGAGAAAAGGAGGGAGGGGTTAAGTTCATTGGAGGTGATACTATGGGTTTTAATTACAATGATGGCAAGGGTAAGAAAGACTGACGGATATGCCTTGTAGGGAAGAGAATGAGGTCAGGGTTGAATGTGTTGATTTTGAGCTGCAAGTGAAACAAGGCAGGGATTCAAAACTTAACATAAGAAGAGAGATCAAATTGGGACCATAAGATTTGGGATTCATTCAGTTTTTGGAGTGAATGGATGAATGAACTTATTAGCTGGGAACAAACTGAGAAGAGCAGACTAAGGTTGTGGGAGGTGAAAATGAATTTTAAATAACAGGAGGGGCAATATCTGGACTTAGGTAATTTCAAGAAGAGTAAAGATTACATAGGCATATAGAAGTGAATACACTAATAACTGAGAATAATATGTTCAGTTTAGAAGTTTTACAGTGCTTTAATAAATATAATTGAATAATTTTTTCTTCAACATTAGTAGTGCCCAAAGGCAAGAATCATTAAAAAAAATGCTTAAAGATTTCACTGTGTAAACATCATTTTTATTATTATTATTATTTGCTTTTTGGTAAAAAGAAGCAAAAAGTTAAAAAAAATGACAAGCTGGTAAAAGATATTTGCAACATAGATAAGAGACAGAGGTTTAATTTACCCGTAACATTAATAGAAATATGCCAACATAAAAATGACCAGTGATGATTAGGTGATTTGTAATAGGGTCAACGTCAATGAAATTGAAGATGGAACCAAATTCATTAGTAATTAAAGATGTGGCCCAGTGTAAACCTGTGAGAAAATGGGAATTTATTTGAACTTTTTGTTGAAGGATAAATTTATAGAAACTTTCTAAAAGACAACCTGACATTATGTATAAAATTTGAATATTAGTAAGGCTTAATTCAGAAAATCAACATTGAGAAATATGTCTTGATAAACTAATTGAAAAATTCATATTTGTATAGATTTATATAAGGATATTTATAGACAAGGAAAACTTCTTGAAGTATTTTGGTCATGGTTAAGTTAAAGTACATTGCTGCGCGCGCGCACACACACACACACACACACACACACACTAGAATTTGGTGCAACTGTCAAATACTTAAATCAACATGTCCATTAGTATGCTCTTAAGTAACATTGGAAGTGATAGGCTACATGTGTAATACAATCCCGTTAAGTGAAAGAGAGATAGAGAAAGTAAGGGGGAAAGATACAGTTTTATATGCAATGGCTAGAAAGATATATAACAAAATCTTGCAAAAAAGATTTTGGGCCTATAAATTATATTAATTTTCTTCTTCGTACTTCTTTTATAAGTAAAATAAGCATATTTTAATTTGGAGTTGGAAAAAGATAAAGTTATTTCTATGTATTGTTTCATTTATGTAGATATGATGACAAATGTATTTTGTGCTCAACTTAAGGAAAGGGAGCCAATTGTGCAAATTATTTGGAATCACAGCACTCTCATGAATCCTCAACAGCCACAGCCAGTTTGAGCTTCCTTAGTGGGAATTAAATAAAGTTGAAATTATGCTGCCATGATACACAGTGACTCTGCTGAGTTGAGATGGTGGTTCTCTGTCTCTGAAGTTTTACGTGGCAAACACTGAATCTCAGGTGGTGAACACTCTCAAGCAGTGCTTCTGAGATGTTCCTTGAGAAAATCTGTGATGTGAGTTAAAAAGAAACTTTAAATAAAAATTAACAAGCTATAATTACAAAAAGATAAATGGAAGAACATGATTAAATTTTTGCACATGCACTCACAGACAGAACTTGAAATGGGGGAAAAAGAAACACAAAAAACCTTCCACATCTTCTACCAGGTAGTTGTTGCGTAGGCAATTCGTTGCATGATTCTTTAATTTTTTCATGTAGATATGTATCTTAGAAGCTTGGGAAATGATACTAGAGTAAACCGTCTTTTTGAAAGAATAGAATTACAGATCCAAACAATAAGGTGTGTGAATCTTAACATTGTTTTGGTAAAGTAGTTAATTTCAAAAAGTATAATTGAGCCACAAATACTCCTAAGCAAAACGTACTGTATTAGCTGGTTGCTATTCTCAGCTATTTCTATTTGCTAGTGCAAACAAGCTTGTTTGCAAAGACTAGGTAGCTTAAACAACAGAAATTTATTTATTTTTTCACAGTTCTGGAGGATAGAAATAGGAGATCAATGTGCTGGTAGGGCTGGTTTCTTCTGAGGCCTCTCTCCTGCGCTTGGGAGATCTTTTTTCTCCCTGTGTTTTCACTTGCATGCCTGGGTCCTAGTCTTTTTTTTTTCTTTTTTTTGAGACAGAGTCTTACTCTTTTGCCTGGGCTAGAGTGAGTGCCGTGGTGTCAGCCTAGCTCACAGCAACCTCACACTCCTGGGCTCAAACAATCCTCTGCCTCAGCCTCCTGAGTAGCTGGGACTGCAGGCATGCGCCACCATGCCCGGCTAGTTTTTTCTGTATATTTTTAGTTGTCCGATTAATTTCTTTCTATTTTTAGTAGAGACGGGGGTCTCGCTCTTGCTCAGGCTGGTTCCGAACTCCTGAGCTCAAACAATCCACCCGCCTCAGCCTCCCAGAGTGCTAGGATTACAGGTGTGAGCCACCGCGCCTGGCCAGTCCTAGTCTTTTTTTTTATAAGGACACCAGTAACCTTGGATGAGGACCCATCCTAATGAATTCATTTTAAATTAATTACTTCTTTAAATAACCTATCTCCAAATACAGTCACATTCTGAGGTACTAGGGGTTAGGACTTCAACACATGAATTTTGGGAGGTAGGCACAAGAAAAGCGAAGAGATGAATGATTAGCTGTGTAGCTGAATGAATGAATAAAATGGGTGATTGTAATCTTTTCCACATCATATTTTAATGTCATTTTTATGATATTCCTAGACATAGAAGTGTAAAATGTAAGTAAAGATTCTGGAGCAAGATGTCTTTGGTTTTGTAGTATGTAATTATTATTAAATCAATCAGTCCAGTGAAAAAGTAATTAGAAAGTAGGCTAGGCACTGTTCTAGTTACTTAGGATAACAATAAACAAAGGAAACTGAACCCCTGCCTTAAGAGCAGAGAAAATGGGGAAGACAGCAAATACATGTGCAAACCAATTAATAAAATAAGTTTAGGAAGTTAATATGTTACAAAGAAGAGAATAAAATAGAAAAATATGATAGGGGAGTGATGGGCTGGTATCTGTAAAGGTCAGCGAAGCCCTCCTCGAGCAGATAAGGTTTGAGTTATGATTGTCCTTAAGCCAAGTAACAACAAGAGCAAATTCTTTTAAAATAGAATGATCATCAGATGTTGAAAGGGTAGACATAGGGTGGTTGTGACTGAAGTGACACAAACAAAGAGTATTAGCAAACAAAGAGTTTTGAGGGAGAGACTGAGTTCAGAAAGAGAGGCCTATCATAACAGAGAAATTTTGGGGTTACACTAAAAGGTTTAGATTTTATTTTAAGTATAATTGGATTCCATTGAAGGTTTGGAGCAGGAGCATAACCTGACTTTATAAATATTTTTTTTAAAAATTACTTTTACTTAGGAGGGAGGTAGGAGGTGGGGCAGGAAGACAAATGAAATTGCTTCTACAGTCTGGGCAAGGTGGCTCACACCTGTCATAGAGCAATTTGGAAGGCTGAGGTGAAAGGATCCCTTGAGGCCATGAGTTTGAGGTTTCAATGAGCTCTGATTGTGCCACTGCACTCCAGCTTGAGTGACAGAGTGAGAGTCCATCCTTTAAAAAAATTTAAAAGAAAAGAAAAAAATTGCTTCTACAGTAGTACAGAGAAGAGGTATAGATGGATTTGAGAAGGACTGGAAAAATAGAAAAGGGGAGAAATCATTAAATTTGGGGTATATTTTAGAGATATAGCTAACAAGAGTAACAGGTTAATTGGGTGTGTTTTGTAAGGGGAAACAAGTAATCCAAGACAAAGCTAACTTTTTATTGGCTTCAGCTACTGTTTAAAAGGTAATACCATTTACTGGGAGATATCTGGGGGGAGAGTAGATTTGGAGGAGAAAAGACACATTGTCTTTTGCCAAGGTAATTCTGAAATGGAGAAGTTGATAGGCAATTGGATATGAGTCTTGGTCTCAGGGGAAGAGTTCCATGCAAGAAGTATGAGTTTGAGAGTTATCAGTATGCATATCATATTCGAAGCAATAGGGAACCGGATGAGGTCACATAGGTTGAACACAAAAATAGAAAAGAAGGGATTCTAGGACAGAATTAAAAGGCTTACAACATTTCCAGGTTTAGAGGAGAAGATCTCTCCGTGAAAAATAGTCCATGAAGTAAAAGAAACTCAAGAGTGTAGGGTCTGGGAAACCTAGATAACTTTTCAAGAAGAGAGAATAATCAATTGTATCAAATTTGTGTTGAATGATTGAATAAGATGAGAAAAGATAACTTATCATTGGCTTTGGCAAAATGTAGGTCTTTGTGCTCTCATTAAGAACTCTTTCATTGGAGTAATGGTAATTAAAGCACTGAGGATATTTAATGAAGACTGGAAGGCGACAAAGAGAGGATACAGACAATGCGGACGCCTTTGAAGAGTTTTGCTACTGTAGGCAAATAGTCAGTGGTTGGAGGTAAAAGTGGATCCCAGGGAATTTATGCTCATGGCTATGTGTCTGTGGATGTTGTTTAAATTGAGTGATATTATTTGGTTTCTTGAAATGAACTATCCAGTAAAAAACAAGAAACTAATGATTCAAGAGAGAGTGGGGAATGCTTCAGGAAGAATTTCTTGAGTAGACAAAAGAAGATGAGATCCAGAACATAGATACATTGGCCACGGATAGGAGTGGAAGCACCTCTTCTGTGGTAACGTGATAGAAGCCAGTTTGTGGAGTAAGGTGTGAGTAAATTGGAAGAATTTGTGGTGGGAAAATGATATAATGCTCATTTGATTGTACGTGTTCTTTTCATGGATTAGGCAGTGGTGTCATCAGTTGGGAACGATGGGATGAAAAGGTATAGGAACCTTGAGGATCACAGGCAGTATGAAACAGTTATCTTGGAGTGTGTGAAAGTGAATTTACTAGAGAAATAATGTAGTAATAGTAAGGGCAGTCTGGCATTGTTACAGGATTGCTTGGACTGCATGACCACATGATTGGCAATGCTGAATAAACCAGTAATGTTCAGTTACTTCATTGAGTTTTTCTTCAAAGAGTAAAACAGAGGAGCAAATGAAATCAGGATATAGGTAAGCAAGTTATATTTCTGGACCATTAAATCCCAGCTGAGCAAGAGGGATTTGAAGCTACGAAGGAGGTAATGAATAGTAAAATTCTGATGTGGTATAGAGTAGGCCTCGGGGAGATCAGAAAATTGTTGAATGTTAGTTTTGGAGTAAGGATTAGAGATGACAGATAAGGTGTACAGTTCTCAGTCACAGCAGGAACTGTTATATGACCAGGTGCAGGTGCTCGAGATAAGGGGAAGAAAAGATCATTGAGACAAAGGATATAAAGAAATAAAAGGCCGTCATTGAATGGATTGTATGCCTGACTTTGATGTAGCTAAGAATGATGAGAGAGAGCATCAGCGGTGAATAGGGAGATAGAAAACCAGGAACCAAAATCGTCACTGAGTAAGACATGTAATACTGGGAATGTCAGAAGCCGAGGACATCTAGGAAAGATATGGAGTATATGGGATATAGAAATGGGAGGATATTTATTTAAAAAGTCTGTGGACATGCATTTTAAAGGAGCAAGTGTTTTGAAAGAGAAACGAGACACAGCTCCAAAATATCAAGGAGGAGCAAAGAGGATACTTACTCTAATTCTATGCTCTTCTTATTCTAATTACTTCCTCCACTTACTCTACTTAACTAAGCAGCCTCCTCTTAAGAAGTTTGGGGTCTGGGAGGAATGTCTTCAAGAAGGGCCAGGTGTCAGAGTAATAAGTATTAATAAAATGAAGTGAAGATTCAGAGAAAACATTTAGGATATCAGGGAGCAAGTTTGAAAGGGAATAATAACAGGTTTGTGAGGGAAGGGATGGGAAATTTCCGTAGTACCATTGCCTAGCTCAGTGTATATGCCAACCACCCTCTAGGGGGCCTTCCTTTACTACAAAGGTTGGAAGACTAAATGCTATATGATCCGGGCACATTTCCATGGGGTTTATGGATGTGAACTAGATTCTGTCAGTCAGATAGATTTGGGTAATACATAAATTTGGAACTGAGTTAAGCAGAGGAAAACTCAGGGAGTAAGGCCATCGTCATTCTGCCGGTGCAGATGGTGATGGAGACAGCGTGGTTCTGGAGCTGGCATCTGTGAAAGCAATTCTCAATCCCAGTAGTTGGTTTCTTGATAGTGGAAGGAACAGTAGCTCCTTTGATGCCCAATTGTGAAGTGTTGCTTTTGAAAGCCTATCCTAGGATCTGTCTCTTTATATCCTGTAATAAATGT
The DNA here is from genome assembly GCA_963575035.1 of Avahi laniger. Lineage (NCBI taxonomy): Eukaryota > Metazoa > Chordata > Mammalia > Primates > Indriidae > Avahi > Avahi laniger. The sequence continues at coordinate 286 of CAUYSK010122859.1, read as the reverse complement.
TCTTTGCTTAAACTATCCAGAGTGAATTCTTTCCTGTTCAACTTGTCCTAAGCCCCTCTACTCAGCCTCATAGAAGCTTTTTTTTAAAAAAAAAAAAAAAAAAAGACTTCAAAATGAACTGTTGACTAGGTGTTGTGGCTCACACCTATAATCCTAGCATTCTGGGAGGCCAAGTGGAAGGATCCCTTGAGCTCAGGAGTTTAAGACCAGCCTGAGCAAGAGTGAGACCCCATCTCCGAGAAAAATAGAAAAAATTAGCTGGGTGTGGTGGCACGTACCTGTAGTC